>FIZT01040704.1:3410-15174 GCA_900065295.1 Paracoccus marginatus
TTCCTACACTCTGACAAAAAAAAAAAAAAAAAAAAAAAAAGGGGAAAAAAAAAAAAAAAAAAAAAAAAAAGGAGAGAAGAAACACAAAAAAAGGAGAGAAGAAACACAAAAAAAACACGTGCCAGAGAGTAAAAAACCGCGATAACAATACGTTATGAAAAATTAATTTAAAACATGGCTAACGATACGAAATTAATTAAAAACCGCCGGCCGGGTCCAAGTATATGTATATTGTATATAGCCAGCCACACGAGCATGTACGCTTTTCAAAAAACATTTTCTGAAAATTTATCTCGTATGCATCCGCGTATTAAGTAAACGTACGTATATGTAGTCGAGCTATATTAATATGTATTTTCGCACCAATTATGAATCCACCTCGAATAATATTTTGCCGCGAAATTAACTTTTAATACAATTAAACGGCAAATTATGAAATAACCTCAACGCTCGAGTCTTTATCGTATAAGAAGTAAGGCCACAGCTCGCAACTTCGTGTCGCGTAGTTCATCTTTACTTCTTGTTTTTTTCTTTTCTCCTCGATGAAATGCCAAAATATCGAACTTCGATCGACTGTAGCTAAATAAATTTACCCCTCGATCCCACCCCGCCTCATTAAAAAAAGAAACACGAATACTTTCCCAATGTTTTCTTTTTTCTTCGATAAAAAAAAAAAATAAATAAAGGATAAAGAAACGACATCAGCAATAAGAAAAACTACCGAGAAAGTAGGTAAAACCGCAGAGATTTTAAAATTTAGAAATGAAAATTACAGTTAGTGGCGATTTCTCAAGAGTGTTGCTGTCTGCCTGCTTCTCTCCTTCTCGTCTACACGAAAGCGAAACGGTTCGAATCCGCCGAATTGATTTATTATGACCGGATTCATCCGCGCCGCATATCTGCTTGCGAACGGAAATCGTCCTTCATCCCTTCGGCGCAAAAGCTCCATAAAGTCGCTACTTACATGGTCTAGATTGCTCGAACCAATAAATTTTATATATTTTTTGAATGCTCCTATGTATTGGCGAGTATACATATATATTACGGTCTAACACAGAGATATGTACAGTGTACACAGAGATACACGAGTATAATAAAAGGCGTAAGGCTCATTTATAGCATTTGAAGAAAATAAAACGCGCAGAAATTTGGCCTATCGTTTGATCTTATTTTTATCAATTTTCATAAAAGTTTTCAATTTTATGGAAGAAGATTAGAGGGAGATGGACAGAAGAGGGCCATCAGCAGCACTGAAGTTGATACATAATCATGTCTATTACTTATCCTACTACAAAAAATCACCTAAAACTGTGATGTTGATCATGAATCAAGATCAAGATGCTTCACCTCTGTTCATTAGAATCTCAAAACTGGGATTTTTACAGAATATCAGATTTTAAAAAATTGACAAATTTTCAAAAATTAACGAATTCTCAAAAATTGTCAAATTTTCAAAGGTAACCAAAATATTAAAAACAACGAATTTTTAAAAAAATTGTCAAATTATTAAAAATTGAATAAATTTTCAAAAATCGTGAATTATCAAAAATTAGTCATTTTCAAAAATTATCAAATTCTCCAAAATTCGAAAAATTTCAAAAATCTCTAAAATTGACCAATTTTTAAAATTTTTTGCTAAATTGGCAAATATTATTAGCCCAGGGAAGCGAACCAATTGAGAGAACAACCAAAAAGGACCGAGAGAACCACTTTTTTCGAGTTTTTCAAACGGGAACCAGCACCATTTAGAACCGTTTGAAAAACTTGTCAGAGAACCACCAAAAAAGACCATTTGAGACCAATTAAAAAGTAAACGAAAACTCCCAATTGAGAGAACAACCAGGAAATCTTGAAAACCAGAACCACAAGCACAAGAGTACAGAATTTCGAATAAAACCACCATCACGGGAACCTTTTCAAATGAATTTTCAAAATTTTCAGTTTCACATTCGAACCAGAACAACCAATTGATGAATTGATTCGTTTTGGTCTTTGTTTTTTTGGGGGGCTTTCAAAAATGTCAATCTTAATTTTAAAATTTAAAAAGAAAATTAAAAAAATAAAAGAATAAAAATGATCAGTAGATAGATGATATGATATAAAATGAGGTAAAACGATGAACGATGGAATATTGTGAATGCCGAATGGTACTATGGTGAAGTGTTGAAGAGGAAAAATTGAAGTTTCTTTGTCATTATGTCATTCCCCGTTTGCTGTTCGCCATTTTTTCGTTTGATTAATGGTTTGATTTGATCAATTACAATTTTGGATGTTTCATATTTCATTTTCCAAGTTTTTTTCATTTTTGTTTGAATTTTGAAATTTCCTTTTGTTAATTCTGCTAGGAAATTTTCAAAGAATATAAAAAAAATTGGTGAAAAAAAGTTGAAAAACTAAAAAAAAGTAAAAAAAAAAAAAAGGTAGGAACCAGGAGAACTAGGACCAATTGAAATGATCCTGAATTCCAGGAACCACCACCACAGCCACCAAAATTAATAAAGTACAGAATGAAATAGAACCACAAACCACAACCGTTTTAAGAACTGTAATGGAACCATTCCAAAACCAGAACAATTAAAAATGAATGAAGTGGAACAAATTGGAACCATTCTGAACCGATTCAGGCGCTACTTGAGAACCAATTCAAAAACCAGAACCATTTGTTTTGAAGGTTCCGAGTACAACCAGAATCAGCACCAATTCATTTTCAATTATGGGCAATTTTTTAAGGGCAACAATTTTTTTTTCATGTACTTCATCCATCAGATCCAGCTTTTTTAGAAGCCAAAATGAACCCTGATGGAGACCAAAAGAGGTGCGATAGGGTTAGCGTATACTGAATCTACCAGAGGGAAAAAATTTCAACGATTTGCTGCGATGATGAAAAATTGACTAATTTTGTAAAAAAAATATCCAATGAGCTTGTTTTCCAAAAAATGAAATTTTCGAACTAAAAATAATCTATTTTGGTATTCCTATAAAATTATTTTGCGATCAATCAGACCTCTAAAACGGATAAAACGATTCAGCAACTGTTTTCCGCTGACGTCATCAGCGATATAATAAACCCCTATATTTTTTTCTTCCGTCAAATTAAATTTCCACTTCGGAAAAGTCGACTGGGTAACCGGGTATCCGACGCTCTCGGCGCTGATTTTAATTTGGGAAACCTAGACCGCGACTCGAGCGGGTTGAAAGGCCAGAAAGCGAAAATCAAACGCCAAACCGAAAGCGGTAACGTCGACTATACGAGTAATATACGATGGCTGTACGTACGTAAAAGGAAACCCTATCTCGTCGTTTTACGTATGTTTCGTTGTGTATTTCAAAACGATGCGAATACGCGCGGATGCGGATATCGTTTAACACGACCCTGGAGGGATGCGGTGACGGTGCGCGCCGAGATTGCGAATAAATTAAAAGTGTTACTCGAGTTGAGGTAACCGGAATGGAGTTTGTTAGTTGATTGATGTTCGATACACCATTTTACAAGTATAAGCTTGTATTCGAAGTTAATAGCTTTTCTGCGATATTAAACGCCAAGTGGGAGTGCGTTCGCTTTGGCGTTTTTGCGTATTTTTCGCGGTTTTTCCCCGGTGCTTTCATTGCTTTTGAAAAGAGTCGAAAATTTAGACGGAGTGAAGTTACACAAGACGGAAATTCCTTAAAGAGGAAAAAAATTAACCTAGAAGTTTTTTTTTGAAAAAAAAAAAAAAAAAGTTGTAAAAGTTGAAATCCGCTAAGATGAAGGCATTTATATTTTATATGACATAAGTAAATCCCAAGGCGATGTGACTTTATAAGTGTACTTTCTTTTTCATTCTTTTTTTTTCTATTTTCACGACGCTTCGTGGCCAAGTAAGCAGGGTACAAAATAAAATTTAATTTCGAAGATTAGTCGAGAGATTTCCTGTTTTACTTTTTTTATATTGTACGTATAAACTTGTAGATACTCGCACCGGTGAGGAAATTCATTAAAACCGAAACAATAAATCTTTATTTAAGCTCGAATTTTATTTATCCGGCAAATTTTACTTTCTTCATTTGGTCGGATAGGACTGAACCCTTTTTGCTCGCCTTTGTCACATCCTGCTTCTCTTTATATCCAGGTATAACCAAGAAAATTTACTTTCAAACGGTGTTCGCTTTCATTAACCAAATAAGCGAGCGTCTTTCAGGGTGCAAATTTCATGCTGTGATGGAGCTGTATAGGTAAATGAACGATTTTGGTGAAACGATTCGAGCAGACGATTTGATACTTATTTTCTTTGTGGGAAGCACAATGCAACACTTTCAGTCTGGAGGGAGATGAAAAAGCTTCGATTTAGTTCAATCGCAAATGGGGGGGGGGGGTTACTGATGAGCTGAGGATACCCCAAAAAAATTTTTAGCCCCTTGCGACTCCCGGGAGCTGAGCCATGGTTTCTTTAAGTAGGGTCTTTTTCATGACAAAATTTGAAAAATTTTTCGCAGACCTGTAGGGCATCACGAGAAAAGTCCGCAGACAAAATTTGAGCTCCTCGAGTGAACTTGGGGGAGCTGTCGGGGATTGAATTTCAAAAAATCGACCAATACGCCTAAAAATAAAAAATTGCAAAAACGCCCAATAAAAAAAAAAAATGAGAAATTACAACTTTATTGGATATCTTGAGAAAATCCCACAACCCAAATTTGAGCCCCTCAAGTCAACTTGGGGGGAGCAAAGGGGGTTTAAAATTTGCAAAATCACTCCTCCCACAAGTTTACTTCAGAAGCTTAAATTTTGGTTTTGGGGTTTTCTCGTGATGCCCTACAAGCCTGTTGGAAATTTTTTCATTTGATGTGTGCCACCTTAGGTAGGTACTTGGCAGCCCCCCCCCCCCTTAGCTGCATGGGGCTAAAAAAAAATTGGTGCATACTCAACTCAATAGCAACTAGCCACTGACTTGAGTTCGGAGGAAATCAGAGCATTTCTATCATTTTTCAAGGATTTTTTTTCGATGAAGATGTGTACAAAACATGGGCCCGTGAACGTCGTACTTTCCACCAAGTGCCGTGAAAAATTTGTCGAAGTTGTTCGGACTCAATGTCACTGGTCAATTTTCATTTTTTTTTTTGCAATTTTTTCTTATCGTGAGTGATTTCCTTATCCTGCTACATCCTTTCATTTTCAAAAATTCGCTAAAATTCCTTGATACCTGAAATTTTGCAGAAAGATTTCAATCTATTTTCGTTTCGCTTCGAAATTTATCTCTCTTCTTATGGCAAAGTGAAAACGAACGAATTTCCTCTTTTTAGTTTTGGATAGAAAATGAAGAACTAAGTAAACAAGGCGAAGAGTGCCATAGAATAAGCTTAAGCATACAAAAAAAATTAAAACAGTTTGAAATTAATCGGATGAAGTACATCCATTCTTTATATCTAGATGCTTTGAAAAATACCTGCTGTTCTGCCAAAGTTTTGATTTTCGAGAAAACTTTTTTTCCTCGTCGATTGATCGTTTATAGTTTCCGGAGTTATTAAAAAACTTCTACTCTGTATCGAGAATCTCGCATAATATTTTGAGAAGGCGAAAAAGACTTTCTCTTGTATACTTAGTCGATTTTTTTTGTAGCCTTTTTCCTGTCTCATACATTTACCTACCTACCTTTTTCAAAAAAAATTAGGGAAAGCAATTAGAACTGCGCAAGTCAGAAGTTGATATTTCACTAGCTTTTTCCTCGTGTTTTTCTTTTCATTAAAAAAAAAAAAAAGGATTATGTAGGTATTTATAATTTGAAATCTCATCAAGATCGTCTTCTTTTGAATACTTATCTTTCCCTCTCGAAGAATTTATTTTTGGTAATTTTCTCATTTTCTTATACGAAGACGACTGCTGTGAAAAGAAACTTTCTCGATGGATTAGATTTCCATTTATGCGTTTATAACGTCGAAATGTAATTAATTTTTTGGCCGCGTTATCTCAAGTTGGAAAGTTATCCCCGCGAGAGAAATGCGTATCACGGTATACCATGTTGGGCGCGTATAGGGGTATATTTTATAATTTCATGTGTCAGCTTTCGAGTTCGATACGGTCGCGTGATGTACTTTTTGAAAAATGTTATTCGCTGGTGAGCCGCATGACGACTACGAATGTGCGGTACGTATGCCTCGTACATGTACATTGGTATCATAATCCTCGTAAGTGACTCGGTAATATTTTCGCTAACGCGGTCAACTTTTCCTCGTTATCTATATTTTCGAATTAGCCATCGCCATTCGATATTAAACCGGCGGCGTTTCGTGTTCGAATTAGAAATCATAAATCGATAAAAATTGCTTCCAAAATTGAAGTCTTTGCTAGCGAATTTAATTTCGTCAGATTGGCTTTTGGCTGATTACACATTTTGGTTAGTGTTTTTAACTAGAACGAGTTATTTGCGTTCATATAGTTTTTTCCAATCGTAAATGACAATTTAGTTCCTTGAATGGAATGAATAGGCAACATATGGTACTCTCGAGGATGTAGGGGGATCTAGCGCAAAATGAATTTGAGAAAAAACCAAAAGCAACTTTTATTACGTACACGTAACGGTATAAAAATTCAATATAATAAAAATGTATAAAAAAATATTCACAATTGCGTATAGGTAAGTAGTTACTAGTTAGGTACAAGTAAGTGTATATAAAACAATGGACATTTTTTTTTTTTCATAAAAAATCAAGGAAAACAAAACAAAATAAAAATGGGGTTCGGCATTGGTATACTCGGAATGCACTGCATGTATGTATATGTAATTTAGTAGCAATTAATATGCTGGATGGCCGAAAAAAAAAATCTAAAAAGAGATCATTTTATGTAATAAGTTGAAATGCGCTGTTTTTCTTTTCTTTTGCTCGATCGAAACACATTTTTTATGGTTCTCGTTCCATTGGTGCGGGGGAAGAAGGGGTCTACTCGACAGTGACGGATTTGGCCAAATTTCTAGGGCAGTCGACGTTACATCCTCGTAGCACGGCGATATGGTAGGATAGAAGCTGCATCGGAATTACCGTTAAGACACCCTGAAAACAGATGTAAGCGTGTTTTTATAGCAGATTAGGTAGACTATGATAGAGGATCGGTGTGGTGACTTTTTGCCAGCGTACTTGTAGGCAGTCGACAATGTGAGGAACTTCGATTGTTTTCCAAGCTTGGTTTTTCGTCTCTTCGTCGCCTTTTTCGCAAATTAGAATCGGTCTGCCTTCTCGAGCGGATACCTGTTGCAGGGCGTTTACGCATTTTTGGTAGACTGGGTCTCGGGTTATGATCATGATGATTGGCATGGCTTTATCGATTAGCGCCAAAGGGCCGTGTTTCAGCTCGCCGGACATGATGCCTTCGCTGTGAAGGTACGTCAGTTCTTTGACTTTCTGTAATGTTGGAGTAAAGAAATTAGTAAGCGTTTGCTGGTAACAGGTTTTTAAATCATCTATATGTATGAGGGTTTTTGCCGCAGCTGAATTCGAGCCAATCGTGATGCAGTAAATTTTTAAAAAGTTGGCCAAAGGTAACAGCTTTTTAAAGCTGAGAAGTGCTGAAAATTTTCCTAAAATGACAATCTTTTCCAAAAAGACAAAAAATTGATTAAGGTTTTCGTAATTGACTGAAAAGAAAATTTTCACAGAATTTTTGAATATTTCAAAATAAAAAAAAAAACATACAGCTTTTTGTTGTTGACAAATGATCGAAAATGACAATTTTTTTAAATTTGCAAAATTTGACAGCTTTTCAAGATCGACAGAAATTGATGGAGATTGTCAATTTTAGAAAACCGTCAAATCATTAGAATTTTGCAAAAATGGCAAAAAATGTAAATTGTGCAAAATTGGAAAATTGTCAGTTTTTGAAATTTTACAAAATTTTCCGAAAAGGGCAAAAGGTGTCGATATCAAAAAATTGGCAAATGAGAATTTTTCAAAAAATGACGAAAACTAACAGCAGGTCTCAAAAATTGGCAAACAGTAAAAATTACCTAAAATTGAAAAAATTGCAAATTTTTTAAAATTATCTGAAATTGAAATTTTACCAGAACAAGAAAAATTTTCTGTTTTTCCAAAGTTGCAAAATTGACAAAAAATTCGAATTCTCCAAAAATGACAGAAGTTGAAGTTTTAAGAAAATGATAGAAATTGACAGGTTTTCAAAAAGAGTAAAAATTTTGAAAAATTGAAAACATTTTCAGTTTTTGAAATTGACTGAAATTTAATTTTTCCGAAAATGAAAAGAATTTATAATTTTTCAAAATTGTCAATAAGTGATTCCTAAGTAAAGTGTTGATTTTTGCAGAATCGAAATTTGAAAATTTTTCAAAATTTATCAAAATTGTCAATTTTTTAAAATGATGAAAATTAAGAGCTTTCGAAAAATTGATGAAAATTGTCAGTTTTTTAAAGTTGGCAAAATTATCCAAAATCAACGAAATGTGAAGAAAATTTTCAACTTTTCAAAATTGTAAAAAAATTGGAAGAAATTGGAGAGAATTTTGGGGAACTCAAAAAATACCATACCAACTATTTGAAATATTTTTTTAAATTTTGGTAAGTCATTCTTCAATTTGTTAAAATGTACCTAAAATGAAAAGTTTTTACGATTAAAGATCTCATTAAGTTGAGTACATTGAAAAGTTTTTCGTTGAAAATTAAAAGAAAATGAATTCTCTTTTCTTTCGAGTTGATCGCAAGCCTTCCATCCCTCCCCCATGAGGCCATTCCGTCCACTCTTTAGGTAAATCCAAGTATGTACATCATTTTCAAAATAGCAGAATTTTAATACCTGATTAAGGGCCATTTAATTATTAGTATTCTCAATGGTGAAATAATGACGTATTTTAGACGAGCGATTCGAAATGAATTCTTAATTAACTTTCAAATTCAATGGACAAACTTGTATAAATTATCGCTTCGAATACCGTGCTTATATTTTGGTATGGTGAGATTCTCCAAGTTACTTATAATGCAGTTTTCTTAATTTGCATTCGAGAAATAATTACCCACGTCCTACACCCATTTTTACGAAGGATCGATCTTATCCCTCAAGAACAAATTATTCATCAAGATATTGATTCTAGATGATCCTTTCAATATAATAATTGTGCAGAAAAAATTTTGTCTTTTTTCGAACCTGTTTTTAATTATTATTATTATTTTTTTTTTAATCGCATTACTTACCAACGCTCCTTCCATGCAGGTTGCGTAATTATAGCCTCTTCCCATAATAAGTAACGATTTCTTCTGATACAATTCCGAAGCGATGGACTGAACGGACGAATCGATTTCCAAAACGGATCGGATTTTTTCCGGTAGTTCTTTCAAGCCGGCAATAATCTAAAGAGTTTCGGTAATTCAGTCAGAATCATCGACGGGCAATGAAAAGATAGCGGCTGGTGGACCTACTTCGTTTCTTCTGCTCTGCAACGATATCCTATCCTCGCTCATGACCAAGGCGAACATAACCAAAGAGATGAACTGCGAAGTGTATGCTTTGGTGGAGGCGACACCGATCTCGGGACCAGCGTTGATATGTATTCCGCAATGCGATTCTCGGCAAATGGAACTTCCTACGGTGTTGGTGACGCCGACGATCAAAGCTCCGTGTTGTTTACTGTATCTTAGGGCCATAAGGGTATCGGCTGTTTCGCCCGATTGCGAAATGAAGAAGCAAACGTCATCCCTGAATACAGGCGTGCTCCTGTCCAAGAAATCTGAAGCTAGTTCGACCATGACTGGCAATTCGGTTAGTTCTTCGAGTAACTGACGTGTGGCAATCGCGCTGTGGTAGCTGGTACCGCAGCCTATCAGCATCAGTCTGCGACATCTTCGGATTTCTGGAATGTAATCCTGCGGAATGTTCACAAAGGAGGTGAGTGCGTATTTCTTGGGAATGAGGGTCGATTTGGAAGACGAGAACGGTAGACGAATACGTACTTTTATACCTCCCAGTACAACTTGGGAAGTTTCAAAGTTCACTCTACCTCGCATGGTGTTTACTACCGATTCGGGCTGTTCGAAGATTTCCTTTTGCATGAACGAATTGAAGTTACCTTAAAGATACATTCGAAACGTTATTATTTTTGAAAAGAGAGATTCGACTGTATGGAAACATGACTCGATTTATGATTTTCACCTTTCATAATTTGTTGGATTTCCATTTTCAAGGTGGTGATTTCTCGAGCGTGTGAATCGTCTAAATTACGTTTCAGTCTATGAATGCTCAATAGACCATCTTTAATGGCGGCAACATCGTCGTCCTAAAAGAGTAGAAATTTTCACATCATTATACCTGCGCTAGCGAATCCTCGATCGAAAGAGTATACGTAATAAGGCGACCATTCGACAACCGAGCAATGTTTGAAAAAAAAAATAAACAAGAAAGAAGAAAACTTTCCGTTTGGAGTTAATTTTAAAGGCAGATGAGGCGACAATCAATAAATGTAAATTTACCGACGACTCGCAACTTACTTCTAAGAAGATGACTTGATTGGTGTGCTCTATAACGGCGCTAGCATCCGAAGCGAAGAAATATTCGATTTCTTTATTTTCCAACGGTTCGATTTCGGACGTATCGTATCGTGAAAATATCGAAAGCTCGTTTCCTCTTCTCGTGTCTGTTGAAAAGAATCTATACTTTAGTAATTTACGCACACACCGAACGCCAGAAGCGAGCGACTTGTTACGTTTTCCAGACGAAGACTATTTACATACGTTTCCGCGCCAAGTTCTACCCCATTAAGGTTTCTAAACTGTTTTCAAAAAAGACTTTTCGAAGGTACTTACCTATATGGCAGTCCCTGACAGCAGAAGCAGATACAGATCTGCGTTTACAAAGAATCGAAGTGCCAGGCATTTCGAACATTTTTGCATGTAGGTGTTTACTATAGTGAGTTGAGATGTTGAGAATGTTCCGAAAATTTTTCCAACTTCCTGCAACGCGACTCGAAGAGGCTGAGCCATGGCTTTTCAACGTAGGTATCTAGGTGGGACCTTCTTCGAAAACAATAGAATTTTTTGGCTCAACCCATTCGAGTCGCAGGGAGCTAAAAACATTTTTAGAGTATTCTCGCAACTCACCAGTAAACACTTTCTTGAATTCGAGCGAAATTGGGACACTTTTATTTATTTTTTGTATTTCTTGAAAAAATATGAGAAACGGGCTCGCAAACGTCGTAATTCCCACGAGACCGCCGTGGAAAATTTGATAGTCTGCGCGGGCCCAATACGACGAGTGGTCAGTTTTCATTTTTTTGACAACGTTGCACCAACTCCAACCCTTCGAAACTTTTATAGCACAATCTAGACTAAATGATACATTTTCTGTGGGAAAAGAAAATGGCGATCGTACCTATGAAACTTTCTTATAAAATGACCCCTTTTTTAAAATGTCAAACTCTACAAAAATCACTCGAAAATCCTGAAAAAAATTTTGGAGGGTTTGTCTAACCCGTTAGAATTTATCTGAAAAAAAAAACACGAACTAGGGATGAAATATTTTTTGTCATCGTAGTTGAACTTATGGGGTAGATTTCGTCAAAATCCTTTTCTTGGCCCAAAGCACTAAGCTCATTAGGGTGGAGTGAAATAAAAAACATACCTCGGATTTTGACCAAATTCGGTGGGGTAGTTTACTTTGAGTGGAGGACATCCCAAAAAAATTTTGAGCTCCCCAGGTGCAAAGGGAGGGGAGCAGAAGGTCCCCGAAGTGCACCTCCTCTCGAAAAAAACGCTGTTTTTTGTGCTTTTTAGCCAGTCAAAATGGTGTGAGAAACCC
>FIZT01040720.1:0-15506 GCA_900065295.1 Paracoccus marginatus
AATACGAAAATTTTAAGAAAATTGTTGAAAAATTGTAATAATTTTAGGTAGATTTAGTTTTAGCATAAAAAAGGTGTAAAATAAAAGGGAGCGTCAGAAGACAGGAATTTTCACCGGAATTGTCAAAAATGTCACGTCGTCGATACAGCACATGCAGGTAGGTAAGTAATAAGACCAACACATGCAATTGTAAAATGAGTCTGGTGCCATAATAAGTGTTACGCTTCGTCAACATATTACGTCGAAAGTCGAAACACGCCATCATACAAACACCTGGGTTTCGTGCAAAAACGGCAAAGTAACGAAAAGCTGAACTAGCTGAATCTTGAATTTGGTATGTTCCTAAATTGAAATTTTTCTGGGTTTATAGGACGTTTATGAGTATCATAAACCACTTCAACGTTCTACTGTGACATGAGATAACTGCCCTGAATCTGAATCAAACAAAATAGACTTGCCTCGCATTAGTGGTGTAAATATGGGGTTCGGTACCAAACCACCCCCCCCCCCCCCCCCCCNNNNGGGGTTCGGTGCCAAACCCCCCCCCCCCCCCCACCATAATTTTAATTAAACCTTAAATTAAGCTTCATTCTTCTCCCAAGCATGACAAATAAGCTAAAAATATACATTTTTCAAGCCAAAATTGCAATATTTTCAGAAAATTTCTCAAAATTTTCGCCCTCTTCAGAACAAATTTTCAATTTTTTGGAACCATTTCGTTTATTTTTTCCATCAGAAGACATAATCTGAAGAGAAATTCTCACAACAACGAGTACGATTGAAAAATAAATAACATTAATTTATTAATTCTCACATTACAGTCCCTAATAAGTAATAACAATAATTTTTACAACTCGAATAATTTCTTTTTTTTTGGATCTCATCCAATATATCTTTATAAGAGAGAATAAAATTAGCAACAAGAAAAAAAATGCAAAATCAACTTATCAACATAAACATTTATCAAGTTGAAATGATGTTGCTGTATTGAACACCAAAAAATTTGAAGATGGAGAAAAATAATAGAAAAACAAAATAAAAATTCATCTTAAAAAACAAAATCAAAGAATTAAAAAATGCTAAAATAAAAACTTCTACAATGAAATTTAAAAAGAATGGTAAAAATGTTTAAAATTCAATTTGCACAAATTACATACGTTCGTATGAACGAATTATACAGCAGTATAATACTAAAATTACAATAATATGAAGTCGCAACAACTGTACTTAAAAGTAACAACATGATACATAGGTACATTAAACGATAAACCTTACTTTCATAATAATTACCTAATTGAGAAGAAAACGTACCCAAACACACTTTCAGTACAAACGTCAATAATCTAAGAAATCATGATTTAAAGAGATACGCATTCAGAGTTTACATTTCGTAGGTGATTTTCTTTCCAAACAAGCCAGTATTTACATTATGACTTCGCGCAATGATTGCAAAACCATTTAACCGAATCGGGTGGCGCTTTAATACCGACACACACCCAATGATACCAAGCGTCACAGCCATCGCAGCCTATCATCGGACTTCCGTCGTCTTGAGCACCACACGCCGGACAGACCCAAACCTGATTGCCATCTGCGTCGTAATAGAAAGCTGCTGGTTTAGCTTTTTCTTCGGCTTTCTTGTTTTTCTGCTTATCTTTACTTTTAGGCTTGATTTTAGCGTTACCGGAACTCTTATCGTTCTTGGAGATGGTAATCGGTTCCACAGGTTTGGAGAAACTGGTACTCGGCACTTCGGAGGAAAGTTTGGATTGTTTCTGTTTACTCGGTTTACTACTGGGAGTCGGAACTTTGGCTAATTCTGGCGATGGATCGCGATGGTGATGAGCCGGACTTTTTACATGGTCGTCGTGTTTCACTATCGGTTTAATGACTATTTTCGGAGATTGAATACCGCTTGGCGATAACTGAGGAGAGTTCGGATTAGCTAGTTTCAATTTTAGTTTTGGAACGGACGGATCTTCAGCGGGCGTCTCTTTTTTCTGCGCGACCAGTTTTTTATCTTTTTTAATTTTGTTCTTGTTCTTGACTTTGATTTTCTTCAATACTTTATCTTTCTTCTTTTCTAATTTTTCCTTATTTTTCAGCTTATCTTTTTTTGTTTTCTTTTTATCCTTTTCGCGTTTATCTTTTTTCATTTTCTTTTTTAGTTTTTTATCGGCTGCGATGACAGCTTCGTCTTCGAATTTAGGTTCAGGTGCGGTCGCATTTTTTATCGAAGGTTTAACTTTTGGTTCGACATTAGCCTGCATTAAAGATGGCGGTGGTAGTGGCAAATTCGGCATTTCAGGATGAGGGCCGTTACCATCGAATCGACCGAAACCAGGTAAAAATGCGTTCGGAGTGAATCTCGGTATCAGCGGATTATGAGTCAGAGAAGCTGGGATAACACCGGCGTTCATGATTGACATCAGAGGTACGTCCGATTCGATTTCTATTCTCTTCGGTTTATGTTTTTCAACTATTTCTTCCGGCTCGTGATTTATTTCTTTGAACTTTTTGGCGGGAATTTCGTGCGATTTCTGCTTCTTTTTACGTTTAAGGTGTTTGAGTGAGGGTTGTGCCGCAGGCGGAGGTGGTTCTTCAGGAATTACCGGCTTGTGTTTTTCTTCTTTGTGATTAACCTTAGCGATTTCGTCTTTCTCGTGACTACGTTTCACTACCGCTTCGATGCATTCGTTAATTTGGGCGTTTTTCTCGGCCGGAGTGATTGATTTCGAAGTTGGAGTTGGTGATTCGGCTCGTTCTTCTTTTACCTTGGAGATACGTTTGAATATATTGAGCTTCTGTCTGTTCGGCTCGGTGGTCAGTTTTTCTTCGGCTACGATCTCCGGTTCGGGAATTTTTTCTGGTAATTTCTCCACTTTTGGTTTCGGAATTTTAGGTTCTTTAGGACTAGGTACCGGTGGCGGTATTTTAATTTTCTCCGGTCGAATTATCTTGGGAGAATCGTTCTCTGCGTTTTTATTGTGGAACGATTTGAACATTTTCAACTTTGAGACCTCCTTGTGGGTAGCTAATTTCTTAATTTTACTATCGTCGAAGTCGTCTTTACCATTTTGATGTACTTCGTCGCGCGATTTACGTTCGGCTTTTGAATTATTTACAGTTTTGGTCGAATGGTTGGATTTTTTAAAATCACCTTTCACTTCCGGCGGTACGGTAGGATAAGAAGACGGTTGCGTCGGATTCGCGTTCGTATAATTATTCAATTTAGGCACCCGAGCTTCGGCCGTTTTACCTTCTCTAGCCGGAGAAAGAAACCCTGAGGTGGTCATCATTACGCAGCTCAGTTCGCGTAAAGGTCTACCCATCTCTTCGGAAATAAGTTGCGTTATTCTTTTATTATTTATTAAATCCATTTCAGGTTTTTTGAACAAATTTGTACTAGGCATTTCCAAATTTAAGCTTGGTAACGAGTCATCGGGCGCGGTTTCCAAACTACCGTAGTTTTCTTCCGAAAGTTCTGGATACATAGCTGGTAAATGCTCGTGTATATGCACCGGCCTAGTGACCACTTCTCGACTACCAGGTTTCAAAAAATTCAAGTTAGATTTCTTCTCTAGCGGGTATTTCGGTACTTTGGTTTTGAGCGGAATTGAAGATACATAGTCGGCGTATTCTTTCAAATCTTCTACATTGATACCCATTTCGGAAAAAGCTAAATTGATCTCTTCCAAGGCTGGATGAGTGTGATTTAGGTGCTCGGCGTACCCGTGCATGTTGGTACCGAGACGTTTCAAGTAACGGTGCAAAACGTCGACTAAAATTTGCAGCGATGTCGTCGATATGCTGTGCCATCCTATCGTTTTGCATATTTGCGATACGATTATCGAGAGTAGTTGACGCGTCCATGGCTCCATAATGATATCGTGGAAAATTAATAAGACAGCTGACTTTTGTTTTATCAGTTTCTCTTCGTTACGTACGAGGAATTCATTTTACATTCACTGAAACATTCGATGACAATTGACTTTAGAAAGTTGGCAGCTTAGCATAAATAAGAATGAAACGGTCGGTGTTTTAATCACCTTTTTATTATTTTTTCAAGCCTAAGTTGATCAGTTCGTCACGACATTGGCACATGAGACATCCATTCCTGTAAACAAATACACAAGAGTTTGATTTACAAAGGAAAGTAATTGAACGACGAATTCTTTACATTTTCCTAGCTTTTGCGGAATCTACTTGAGATGATTTATCACTTATATCAGTATAGATACAGTTGGTCTTTGACAACACTGAATCGAGGTAATATTTGTTTTATACAGTCTCAATGCATTACTTACCAAAGAAAATGCATTTTTAGGGTCGAAGTCATGTGGAAGATTTCGTATTGACAAACCTTCGTCAGAACTGACAACTTATTAGCGATTGTTATTCGCGTTAACAACTCCAACTGTTTACATGATAAAGACCATCGGCAATAATTTAAAATAATTTAAACAAGAACTGGTGATAAATGCAGATGAATTGTAATCGTACGGAAGAGTAGGACACGATAGGTTATAAAAATATTGACATTAATAATTATTTTAACAAGAATTTCGAATGAAATTAATTAATATTTTACTCCTTGACATTACAACACCTTATGGATTGTATTCGGAGCATCATTTTTTGGAACACAACAATAAACTTTCCGGCCAAGTTATTTTGATTTTTTTGTGTTAGCTCCATCGATGGTTAGCTCCATAGTTAGCGTCTTCTGGTGAATGACGTTCTCAGTGACGTCATTCAGATCTGCGTTATTACCACGGGTACCAGCGGGAAGCGAGAAAATTGAAAATTTTTCGAAATTTTAACTGGCATTACTGATTTTTTTCTTAAAGTGTTTGTTTTCAGTTTTCATAAAGGTTTTCATGTTTTGAAGAAATTAATCATTCATTCCTTTTTGAATTTTTGATTTTTTTGAAGCCTTGATGATGTTTTTTGATTGTTATGCCTGTGCGTTGTTGTTTTGTTAATGAATATTTTGGTTTATGGGTCATCTCATGGTCAAACACAATGGTTATCTATCAAAATTAAACTAAGATAAAACAATTTATGTAAACTATGTAATCATCAAAATCCTTGGAACAATGCTGTGCACACTTGGGCATACTAGTTGAACCGGCGCAGCATATTAATATGATATGGCGTTTCTTAAAAAAAGCCTACCCATTTTTATAATTAGTCTGATTCGTAAGTTCTTCAAATCCTTCGTACTTATTTCACCTTCACCATTTTTAAACATTAATAACATTTGTATTATATCGTACAGCTTATTATGTGATTGGTAGCCACCTCATATCTGAAAACACCATCAGCTGTGAATTTTACGATATAAAAGAATGCGCAGATCCTCAAAATTGTACTTCTTCATTCACCGGTAAAAGGTAAGTAAACTTCACCTCGAGATTTCTTCAGCATTATTAACGCATTCGTAAATTAAAGACAACTCTATTCCAGTGAGAACAATAAGACCGAATATGAAGTTTTCGGTAAATGCGAACCTGGCGAAGTGAATTATTGTTTCGCACTATGGTCGAACGACTCTTTCGGACGAGTAACCATACAAAAAAAGGTACCATCTATTAACACATTCGTTGAGTAATGCGCGTGAAACTGAAATCTAAATTTTTGTAGGGTTGTTTCAATTACTTCGACAGAGACTGTCCTGGTCGAACGAAATGCATCAACTCGAGGAAAAACGGCGATTTTCATTATTGTTGCTGCGACAGTGATTTATGTAATACTGAAGTTTTATTTCAGCCTATCCCAGCTGTAAATTCAACAGAAGTGTACGAAAGTAAGTACACGGTGCCCTTAATCGCGATGGTTTTTTTTTTGAACGAAAATTAATCCTTCAAAATTGAAACGTTCTTATAGGCACACCTGATGCTGGATCGACTCCAATTATAGTCCATGTCCTTGTGATATTAACATGTTCCATATTAATTATAGTATTAATCTATTCCCTGTATTCGTTCAGGAAACGTGAACTGTGTTATTTCAAAAGAGTAAGTAGTCTCAATTCGTATTAAATTGCCATTCTAGTGAATTAACTTTTACCAAACTTTCTTCTCGTTAGAATACACAATTCGATCAAAGATCTCAATCAGCTTCACCTTCTGTAGAGAAACTCTTATCTATAGAATTACTAGTCAAAAAAGCGGAAGGTAGATATGGAGAGGTATGGCAAGCCTTGTATAAATCTAAAAACGAAACTGTCGCTGTGAAAATTGTGCCAGCTCAAGTACGTAATTAAATCTCCCTTCCTGTATGGTGGCGTTGTGCAAGTCTGATTTGTATTTTTTAAAAATTCGTTTCTTTTCTAGTTTAAGTCATCGTGGTCAACGGAACTAGAAGTGTTCAAAGTTCTTCGGCCGGGTCATGAAAATATATTACAATTTTACGGAGCAGAAAAACATTACGACGGTCCTCACCCGAAATATTGGTTAATTACATCCTATCACGAAAGAGGTTCGTTATGCCAGTACTTGAGAAATAACACACTCACTTACGAGCAAGCGTGCTCCATTTCATATACCATGGCCAGGTAAATTTGCACCCAAATCAACGTAAGCCTTTCAATTTTTTTTTTTTTTTAAAAAAGTTATTTGTAATAGTTTTTTATGCTTTGTTGTAGAGGATTAGATTATTTACACGATGAAATTTTTGACAAATTGCACGAATGTTCCAAGCCAACCATAGCGCATAGAGATTTTAAAAGCAACAATGTCCTATTGAAAGACGACTTTACCGCGTGTATTGCTGATTTCGGTTTAGCGATAATTTTTAAAAATTCCCAAGTCGACGATACGAATCACGGACAGGTAATCTATACCGCCTAACGTTCTAGCACCAGAAAACCCCACCAGTGATAATATCTTCGTCGGTAATTCTGATAGGTTGGCACCAGACGATATATGGCTCCGGAAGTCTTACAAGGATCGATTAGCTTTTCAGTCACTGCATTCCTACGTATCGACATGTACGCATGCGGATTAGTTTTATGGGAGATTTTATCTCGATGCACCGTACACGAGGTACCGATATTAAACGATAATTACAATCCCTACTGGCACCTTTAGTTTACTAACAAGTACAGCTGATTTTTCAGGACGCCGCCTCAAAATACAAACTACCTTTCGAAGAGGAACTGGGCGAACACCCTACAATTGAGCAAATGCTCGAGGTGGTAGTGAATGAGAAGAAACGACCTCAGATCAAGGATTCGTGGAAAAATCCAAGTTATCCGGTAATTATTGCGATTACTAATTTCATAAAAAATTTTCGATTTTTTCTTCAATCTGTTCGATTTATTTTTCCCCCTTAGGATTTAATCGAGATTTATGAAACCATCGAAGGCTGTTGGGAAGCCGAGCCAGAAGCTAGAGTCAGTGCTGCTACCGTCGTTGAAAGATTCTCTCGCCTTGTGAGTACGAAAACTACGTAGGAATCTGATGCTAAACTTCAGCCCGATGTTTATAATTACTGTTATTTCTGCTCGGTTCTAAATTCGTCGTACTCGTCGCATTTTTTTAGAGCCGCTGAGTAAGAAAAAATTCCATTAATCGAGTTCCTAAAAATAAGAGCTTATTTTGGCGACTACATGCTGAATTTGCTTTTCATAGTTTTATATAAATTTTTGCTTAATTGCGTTTTATTTTTTTAAACAAATTTTAATCCGTATTATGTATTATTCAATCAGTTTTTATCGTTTGTACGAATATTTTAAATAAACAATTTGTCCGTTTTACGCAGTCGTTTCAATAATTACAACACGTGGGTAGTTTTATTAAAAGCATTTATTTTATAAAAATAATATTACCACTTATATAGGTACTCTCAATAATTATTCAAAGAAAATACTGTTTTTATTTGGTAATTTTAGAATCACGAAAAAAAATAAAAATAAGCACTCACAAATTAACTAACGTTTAACAAAGAGAAAAAAAAATTATAATTACGATAAAAAATATGACTCGAATCGGAGTAATTCAATTTTTGTTGAAGTATAAAAATAATGAAGGTACAAAAAGAAAATACAGACAGATGAACAGAACACACTTCGTACGGTAATTTGGATTTTGTCATTTTCGCTATCGTTTCGGTTCTGTTGGCAACAAGACGTGAATTTTTCTCGCTGGAAAAATCCGTTTGCTGTTAGAAAATCGCGATTGACGATCAAATATCAGGAAAATAAATCTCTGCCGAATTTGATCGTCATTTTTGTCCTAAAAGCAGACGGAAAAGTGTCGACCTATTGGGTATTATTTTTATACAGTTACTCGTGTTTTAAATCAACGAAGCGATTTAAGAATAACGCGTCATTTATCTAATAAACTTAACAAAATATATGGAATGATTAATATAACCAATAATAACGCACCCGACATAAAGTTTCAACATAATGAGACTAGGACCTATATTTTTCGTATCCGTTTTGAAAAAAAAAAAAATCATCCATGTGAAGCGTCTCGGATTTAGTTGATGCAAAATATAGGTCTTTCGATAATATATTATCTTACTAGAATAGCATAACGTAACGATGAATTATTCTTTTTCCAACGGTTAAACATAACAATACAAAGGAACAAAGATAAGGTCCACGTTAAATTCTTGGAATATTAGTCTAGTCTCGTAAATAGCTGATTAATAAATTAGGTTACTTCAACAAAAAAGAAAAAAAATTAATATTAAAATCTTAATGGCTACAAAAGCGCAATAATAAATGAGCCTCGTTATTATAGTAAAATACTTCAAGTCGATAAACAAAAAACAAACGAAAACGTCCAAATTAAACTTTTTTTCATCCCAAACCGATCTTTCTAAACTGTAAAATGTTAATGACTGAGTAAAAATTTTTTTGTGCCTGTTAAATTACCGTATTATGACTTCTTATGGTACACATGGAACTAAATAAAAAAAAACATAGAAAAAAATAAAACAAAAAACAAAACCAAAAATGAAAAAAGGTATACACATAAAAACATAAGACGAAGCGATACATCGACAAAAGAAAGAAAAACTCAACACTCAAAAGCTTCTTGATATAAAATGCTCGCGCGTACAATTATTATTATACCCTTTCGTTGAACAGATATGTATTGGAATAGTCGAACGTGATACCAGGCTTTGAAAAAAAAGAAAAAATAGAGACCAAGCCTACAGGTAATTATTGAATTTTTGTTAATTCGAGAGGAACTTTTCATAAATGACCAGAAATAGGCAAAACGGCCGAACGTGGCACTAAGCCTTTTTGATCACCTCGACAGCATAGTATCCATTTGTCGTCAACCTCCAATACTACCTTTAGTTTTTCACCTTCGTTGTACGATAGGTGGCCGTTGTCGGATGGAAGACGATGGCCGAGGGTTCGCACGTATTTGGTCGTCGTTTGATGGTGACGATTCGACGACGACGACGATGGTCTTTTACGGTCCGTCGTTGTTTTCGGTTTGTTGTAACGTTGCTGACTGTGTTGAGGCAGACTGTTTGGTCTGACTGGATGCGTTGATGGCACATTTTGATCTATACGGCTGGCACGGTTGGCCGGCGTCGCCGGTTTCGTCTTTGGTGTCGTTCGCGATGATTCGAATTCGGGGATTCGCTTTACCCTGTGGCCAGAATCACCGTTGGTTAGAATAAGAAAAAATAAAATTGTCGAGAGAATTTTTTTAAAAACAGCACCTCACCCCAAAAATGGGCGATTTTTTGCAGAATTATTTGATCGAATTGAAAAAAATCATTTAAAAAAAATTACAAAAAACAGCATTTTTCATTAAAAAAACAATTATTTCAGAAGAAGAAGAATGATGTTTTGGTCCCAAAAAGAGATTTAAATGGAGCCTGCCTCGATGGGTGAATCACGATCATAAATGCACTAAAATTTTTGGAATAAATTATTCCATAAATTTTACTATTTTTTTATAGCGAAAAAATATATAAATTTTGATTTTTTTGAAAACCATTTTTTTTTTTTTTTTTTTTACTTCGATCATTATTTCTTTTGATATTTTTTTGTAATTTTCCAACCCAAAAAAATTAATTAATTTTGACGATTTTTTTTGGAACCAAATTTCGTAATCTTCTTCCTCAAAAAATAATTTTTTTTTTCATTGCGGATGAGCTTTTGGGGTAAGTTTGGTCGAAATTTTTTTCCGGAGCCAAATTCATTCTTATCCAGTTACTTTTTTGCATTTACTCACGTCGTTGGTGAAATAGTTTTCTTTACAGCCATTGGAATATTCGAACTAGGAGATGAAGGAGATCGTTTCGCAGGAGTTGAACATCTCGGCGAAGACGCCAACGTGAAATGCAAGGAAGACGGTGGACGTACCGGCGAAGTGACTGGTCTTGGAATACGTGATTTAACAGCCGGAGTACCGCTATCCTCCCTGAAATAATTTTCCCAAATTATTACCCTTCCAAGGACAGTTTTCGAATAATCGAAAAACTTTCACCACTCACATAATCCTATTCGTAAACGTCTCCCTGATACTGTCCGGAGATCTCTTCTCAGCCAACATTTCCCATTTCTTTTGCAACTGTTTGAATTTCATCTCACGTCTGACGCACAATTCAAGCTCTTCGGATTCCTTTTCCATATCGTACGCCGCACTTGAGTCGCCTTCGGTCGTAGAGGCGCTAATATCGCGTAAGGTGCTTTCGTCTATCGTCTTGTCGGCCATTACAGTTCGATCCAAGCTAAATGGCGAATTTTTCGTAAGAACTTTCCAACGTTTATTTTATCTTCAGATTTGAAACGTTTGTGTTTACCTGTCCGAGTATATTTCCTCGTCTTCGATGCCTAATCGTTCGAAAGCTGAGGCTAATTTCGATCCTATTTGAATACCACTCCATCTCTTCTTCACCGAACTGACGATGTCGTTGAAGTTGATATTATTGGAGGAATCTATACATGATCTAGGTCTTGATCCGGAGCTTCGCATGCCTGTTTATTGGAGCGTGAAATCATTTTTAAAAATCCACCCATCATTGAAAGAGGAATTTTACTTCGAAACTTACTTCCATCTAGGTCTTCTTCTTTGTTGGCTAAAGATCGGACTAATTTACGAAGCACCCATGATGTTCTCTGGTTTCCTTGACAAGGAGAATTTTGCTACGAAAAAAAATCCGTTAAAATACAAAAATACATTCGAGTGGTAGAAAAATTACGTAAAAAATCACTTACTCCTAGTTGCATTAAACTTCTATGTAACATTCTGCACTCGTAGAGTAAATCTAATTCAAAGGTAAGCTGAGCTAGTGGTTTCAAAATGGCTAACAATTGATCAGTGAGCTGCCTATCGGATAGAATGCCTTTGGACGACGACAACATGATACCTTGCTCGACATAATGCTTCTTTAAAATCGATTCTCTGGTTCTTAGGTAACTGAACCAAGTATCTAATCCTCGTACACTGCGAAAAAAAAGTCCACAAAGACGTTAAAATAGGTAATTCCTCTACCTTTCCAACATCTACCACTACGGGCACTTACTTCAATAGACCAAAAATAAAAGCGTTAAATTTCAACAGTCCTTCGGTGAGTACATCTTCGTTGTTCAGTTTCAAGACTAGTTCATGCAGAGCACGCGTCATCGGTGCTGAAAATGGGCAAAGTAAAATGTCAAATGAACGTTTCCACTCGACAGTTGTTAAATTTTCAAACCACATAAATACGTACCTAATTGAGCGGCCGCTTCGACCACTTGCCACACGGAATTATTTATATCGCCGAAGGCTGTCTCCAGCGACGGTTTCAGTCCGTGGTTGAGAATGGCATAAAGCGCCGGGCAAAGCTGGTTCAGTACGATTTGGTTGACGGTTTCTTGACATTCGATCGAGCTGATGATACGTTTCGTGGCTTCTTCGACCGAATCGATCAGTTCTACGAGATGACGAGAGTGGTTTAATAAAGAGTATCGTAAAAAGCGTCCAAGCTCAGTTAGTAACTCGGGGTACCTTTTTTGTAATTATACGATCCGGTTCGAGACGATTCAGGCAAGTGTTCGCAGAAGCTGTGTTTTTCCGATTCGCATTCTTCGTGAATGGCGCTGTCGAATGCCGAATGTAGTTTCATCTGAAGCCAGACCATAATAAATGGTTAGTGAAAATTTAACGAAATCTTGCATAATGAAGGTACGTAATTGAGCCGAGTACGAACCTGATATTGAGCTTTGTGCTGACCGGATATGGATGAACTTGGAGAATTCGGTGGAGTTTTGCTGTCACGATCGGCAAAACTAACGGTTTTCTTGACAGTCTACAGGGTTAAAAAGAGCCAGGGTAAAAATTTGAATAACTGAGAATTTTCGTTTCAATATCGACGGACGTTTACCTGATATCTCAATTGGGCAGCTTCGTCTTCGTTCCAGTGGAACGCTGCTTCTAACAAATGCTCCAGTCTTCTGGCATCTTGATCCGAATGTGGACCCGGACTATCACAATGGCTTCCGGCGCTCGACACTCCTTCGTCTTCGGAGCAGTAATCTTTATCCGAGGGTTTCTGTAAATTATCGTTTCATGAATTTCACGAACCAAAATTTAAAAAATTGTGTTTTTGATGACAAGAAAAAAATATTTTTTGCAATAAAACTAAATCAAAAAAATTACCAAAAAATGCAAAAATTTTTGACAAAAAAATTAAAATTTTCAAAATTTTTTTTTCAATTTTTCATTTCATTTGATTTTTTGAAAATAATTTTGTAAATCCTATTTTTAGGTAAAATAATTTTTCTGATAGAAAAAAAAATGCAATATAAATAAAAAAACACTAGTCAATTTAAATTTGAAAAATTGCCAAAAAAAAATTGAAAATTTCCAAATATTTTTTTTTATAAAACCAAATCGAAAAAATTGAATAAAAAAAAAATCATTTTCAAGCAAAAATTTCTACCTTTTGCTGAGCTGAAGAGAACTGCGAAGGAAGAGATCTTCTTTTCTCAGGCATGGATGCCTTATCATCTCCTCTCAACTCAAACATGCTGTACCTAGAAATCACCAAATCGATTAGAACACCAAAAAAAGAGGAAAATTTCAAGCCATTATACCGACACTAACGTACCTTTTCGTATTGGTGTAATTCTTTCTCGATTTAATATTCTGTAATACGGGATTTCTAAGGATACCTCGAGGTAAAGGTGGTCTTTTATTATGATCTTCGTATTTACATGCCGATCCTCCGGAATCGGTTAGCAACGTAGACGATCCACGGAAGCCAGACGACGGTTGGGTACCGGTGCTACAGTTAGACGTGCAATCTGTTTTAATCTCGTCGGCTGCTTCCATCGCCGAGGTACATATGAGAGATCTTCCAAAATCGTCCAATTTCTCGGCGTATTTTTGCAACTTCGGATCTTTCATGAGAACTTGGCAATATTCGCGAGGTAACAAAAACATCAGCGATTCCCAATCGCGAATGTGTTGGTAATCTGTAATCGCAAAATTCGTATTCATCGCTGGGAACATTTCAGTCTCGAATCTCGCGGTCAGTTTGCTTTCTACGTACCTTTATTTCTAATCGATTCGAAATCCGGACAGGAACATGGTCTTTTCTTCTTGTCTTTCTGGGTTTTTTCGACGAGTTGTGGAAACGCTGATGCGTGTTCGGTGGTAGGCGACGGTGAGAACTTTTGCGGCCACAGAAACACGTTTTTCAAATCCAATTCGGTCGCGTGTTCTTGCAAAAATGTTAAATCCGGTAACGTATAGTCCGGATACATGACGTAGACTGGGTTAGCAGAAGCCTGTAAAGCAGAAGAAGAAAAAAAAAACTTCTGATATTACCAAAGATTTCTCCCTAATCTCCGTATCGTTAGTTGAACTGATTTAGCGATCTACGATAAGCCAGGCCAGCCACGTAATCTACAACTTACGCTGGTATTCTGATTGGACGTAGGACTGACGGCGCTATCGGCATCCGACGAGCTCGTCTGCATACTGCGATCCATAATCTTAATAGGTTTCACACCGGCGACGTACTTCTTAGCTGCCTTCTTTCTGCGTTGCTCCTTCTCGAACTGTCTAGCGCTATCGAAGAACTTATCGCGGATGAAATTACCCCCCGAAGACTTATCCGACGGCAGTCCATGGCTGGTTTTCGTGGCCGTATCTTTCTTCAGCATTTCCAATCTACCCGAATGACTGGAAAAACTGCTACAACTATCGCTCATAGCTACCGATCGGTCCGTCTCGGCGACGCGATCCGCTACTAAACTATCCTCGAATACGTCACAGCCTTTTCTAACCGTTTGCTCGGCGTCGTCACCGTTCTCCGCGCCCGACACGTTCAAATTATCCACCGTTTTGTTGAATTTACACGATAGACCGCCGATGCTGCTTTGCTCGTCCGATGATTTGTAGCTGGTCAGCTGCTTCTGGTTGATGAAATGGGTGATCAGGTCGAAGTTGGCGTTATGCTGGAATACGCTGCGGTGAATTTTACGACCGCATCGAGATCTCGATAAGTTGTATATTTTCGTGTATTGATCTGCGAAAAGTCAACAATAACGATATTTATTGGTCGATGAGAAATTTACGCTCGAACGACGAGGCTTATCGCTCCAGCGTTGTGGAATTTTTCTCTAATGAATCTAGAATTTCAAGACTGCCAGGCACGTACAAGCGATCAATCGACCAAATTGAGATTACGAGTGTGTGTAAACAGCGTTGACTCGATAAAAAAGGCGAAATAAGTTCGTGCTTGTAATTCTATATATTTTTAAAAATGATTTCAGATACTTTATTTGCATAAAAAATTCAAAAAATGTTGTTAGAAAATAACAAAAAAATAAAAATGAAAATTTTTTTCAATTTTTTCAATTTTTCCAAAATTTATCTAAGCCTAAAAAAAAGTGAAAAAATAAGGGAATATTTGATTTTTTTTTTTTTTTAAATCCCGAGTTATAAAAAATATTATAAATATTTTCAAAAAAAAAAACTCAAATCAGATGCATTTTTTTTTTAAATTTACGAAATTTTTTTCTGAAAAAATCAATACAAAAAAGTGAACGATAGGGCTAAAAATATTGGAAAAATATTTTCAAAAAAAATAATATTATAATAGAAAAAATCAAGTAGAGAAAGCACCTTTTCAAAAAATTTCAAAAATAATTTCGGTAAAGAAAAATTGAACTACTATATTTTTTTTTGGAAAATTTGCAAAATGTTGGGAAAAAAGGTAAAAAGTTGACAAAAATAATTGAAAAAACTTTAAAAAAGTGGGGGAAAAATAATTTATTAAAACTCAAAAAAATTACTGATTTAAAAAAAAAAATTAGAATAAAAAACCTCAAAAAATTAAAAACTGCAGGAGTAAAACATTGAAAAAAATTCAACGCATGCCTCCTCTACCTCCCCAAACGAAGGAAGAGACTGAAAAAATGACTTTTCACGACCAAAATTTAAAAAATTGACCACTGAAATGCCTGAAGCCCGAACACTAGGGTGACCCTTAAAAAAAATTTCGAATTTTTTTCGGGACCCCCCCCCCCCCCC
>FIZT01040727.1:0-12771 GCA_900065295.1 Paracoccus marginatus
TCGGTCCATTATTTCGTGAGTTATCGTGACGACAAAAATTTGACCATACATATATGGAAACATCGGGGGTGAAATTTAATAGCTGATTTCATCATTAATGAAAATCAGCTAAAAATACATCTTATTACACAGGGCGGATATAATTGCCAGGATTTTTACTTTATTACACCCAGTGTGAATGAAGTGGGTAGGTGGAGGGTATCTAAATCGGTGTTGCGATTTGAGGTTTTCAAAAAAAGCGGGGGAAAAAATTGAACCAAATCACAACACATCAATAAAAGAAAAAAAAATTAAAAAACGAAAAATTGTAAAAAATCAAATTGAAAAAGATGGAAAAAAATTTGATAAACTTCATAGAAGAACTAAAATATGAAAAAAAAAATTGAAAAAAGAATGAAAAAGTTAAAAAATGACATAAAACAAAAAAATATACTTCAAAATTGTTTTTATATTTGAAATGGAAAAAAAATAGAAAAATTCGAATTAAAAATGGGAAAACATGAAAAAAAATTGAGAAAAAAATCAAAACTCCAAAAGAAGCAGAAAAAACAAAATTGAATTTAAAAAATTATAAATAAATGGAGGAAGGCAAAAAAAAAAGGTAACAAATGAAAAAAAATTGAAAAATAGAAAAACAAAAATCAAGAAAAATAGAATTAGGCCACAAAATCACTAAAAGGCAAAAAGAAATATTCCAAAAATGAATTGAAAATTGACAAAACAAGTTATTAAATTTAGAAAAAAAAACACAAAAGCGAAAAAAAAATAAAATCCTGAAATAAGAAAAAAAAAAACGAAAAAATTTGGATGAATTGTGAAAAAATTTGGAAAAAGTGGAATCATACCATAACAAACGCAATCAAATCAAAAGTAAAAAATTCAAAATAATTTTGAAAAAAATTAATAAAATTTTAAATAAAATGAAAAAATTGAATAAAAATCAAAAAATTATAATAAAATAAAATTTGGAGAAAAAATTGAAAAAAATGACTGATGACTGAAAAATAATACTAAAATCAAAATTGACAGGAAAAAAAATCCAATTTCCGATACTGCAAAGGAACCTCGAGTACGCGCAATTTTAGGAATACCTAGCAAGGTATTCTGTCGTTCAATCTTATTGTATGTGCCTGTACGTAGATACCTACCAGTACGATGGTGTGTTAAATTGAAAAAATTTTCGCCACCGATGAAGAAGCGCGCGCGCGCGATCAGAATCCATGACATGGATGCGTGGTTTATCAGAATTAATTCACGTATAGCGATGATGAATCAGTTTAGGTTTTTATTGGCGTGACCGACCATCTTCCTTTGTCTTTAATAATATTATACTGCGTACCTTCCTCTCTATACGTCCGAAGAAAAACGAATTTAATTTATTTGAAAAATCACTTTCGATAGGCCGTCTATATATAAGTAATAAATACACGGTCCGATTTTCACATAATCTTAGTTTATGCTACGATGACCGGCAGCAGCGGTGATGATCGAGTATGAAAATTAGTAGTGCAATCGAATCGGCTTCAGCACCACTCGTCGACAGTGTTAATGATCGTATTCGCGTCAAATATGTACATTTGTTCGTCGACTATTCTATATGTTTCGGCGGTCGCGTTCTTACAAGTGTATTGTGAAAATAATACCAACAACGAAGTCGGTGACGGAACTACAGGCATCAGCAACAACAATACTAACATCAGCAGCAGCAGCAGCCCTAGTGGTAGCCAAAACCACACCACGTCCAACGAATTCAAACATGCGAAATTATTCAAAATTTTCAACTCGACCAGTCTGTCAAATATGCCTAAAGAAGTCGTAAATCAAGTAAGTGCTGATCCGATGTCAACGCCACCAAAGCTCGCACGCATCCCATTTTTTACGCTCGCTATTGCCGACACGTCTGTCTTGTTGTTGCAGGTAATCAGCGAAAAAATATGCTCCAGTCAGTATTCGCTTATGTGTTTAAAACTCGACATTAGTAAACTGTTAGATAAATTAGAATCGGCTAAAAGCTTTCAAATATATCCGGGCGTATCGTTGATCTCGTCCGAGAGCAAAGGCTCGACAGATAATAGCACCGATTTCCCTATCGACTTGGCCATATCTTCGATTCGATCCGGCAACAGCGATAATAACGTATTAAATTCGTACTTGAAACAAAAAGTCGGCAAGTACCTACGATCCTTGACGGTGCGAGTGAATCTACTAGATAATCCGATCGTTCATAATTTGAAACGATTCACCTACGACGCGTATCGTTACATATTCCATCCGGCCGCCGTCGAAGAAACAGGTAGGTACCTACTTCCACGACTAAAATTTACATACTATTTCTGTATTGGTACTCGTATACCATACGACAATTCAACCAATTCACAATAATATTTCAGGTAGAAGTAAAAAAGGCAAACACGACCACCACGCCGCCATTTGGTCGGCCGCCATGCTAGCGGCTCTCGGTTTATCCGGCCTGGCAGCGCTGGCCGGCAAAGCGTTCCTAACCGGAGCCTTGGCTTTGATCTTGTCCATCGCCTGCCTACTCAAGAGCTGCCATCGCGGCCACAAAGCGGCCCATTACGAGATCATCACGAAACCGGGGCATTTGCACGACGTCGAACATATCGGTTTGACTAGTGGTCTCAGTTCGTCGCCGTATGCCTTCGCCAGGCAATTCCTTCAAGATCGCAACATTCCGGCCTTCGGCCTATTCGACAACGAAGCGTCCGACGAAAGGGAAATGGAATCTAACGTGATTCCGGTGCGCGTTTATCACCAATCCTCCGCCAATATTCCGCCACACCAGCTCGTCCATCGGTGACACTTCTCATAGTACGTAATTGTGCCTTAATACGTTTTTCTTTTTCATTATGTAGGTATTTTAGTCACTTCGAATATAGTATTCATTTTTTGACCGAGATTTTATTTATTTTATTGTACAGAAAGTTTTGTTCGTTTCTATTTTTAATTTATTTATTTCGCAATAAAACATAGGTACGGTGTTTCTTTTCATTTTTTACCTTCTAATTTATCATATCCTATACCCTCTTCTCCTCCATCTTGAAATAAAAAAGTGCCAAAACGATGACGACTTGAATTTTTTTTACCAAAATAATACAAAAAACGTAACTAGAAAAAATAAACTTTTAAACCATTGAAAATTGAAAGAAATTCAAAAAACAATTAATGAAAACTCGAAGAGTTGAAGAACTGAAAAACTGAAAAATATTCAAATGACATTTCAGTTACTGACCCAGCAATGAGTGAAAATCCAGGGAGAAAAAAGTACCAATAAAGGGGACAATAAAATCAAAAACAAAGACGTAGAAAATTCAAAAAAAAAATTAATTAAAGCGAAAATTGCGAGAAAATTAGCCAATAGAAAATTAGAAATTCGAACGAAGTTGGAAACTGAATTTTCGTAAAATCTAATCCTCCATTCGTCGTTCAATCTGCACCTAATTCATCTCAAATCATAGCTGATCTAGATAAACAGCGTTCATCACAATTCAATAATTCGCATAGCCAGTGTAGTACGTACATGCTAACCCATAGAAAGCTAATTAGATATAACATAGGCACTAACAGTAAAAATAGGTACCTAGGTATGCATGTACTTAGAAAAGGAAAATCTCTCCAGGTAACCTAAATTCCGACCACCGCCCCACCGACACTCGTTAATACACGAAAGAATTTAATTAAAAAAGTAATTTTCAACATTTCTCCTATTAAAAATCAAATACATTCGATAATGTCGCCTAGCACCATTGCAAATGATATTTAGTCGCTCAACAATACGTTTCATTGTTAAGCAACTAGTACCCAGCAGAGTAGATATACGTACATATGTCTTTGCTATTCTACCATATACTACAACACATAACTAAGTATACGCAAGTACACACACGACTACGTAGTTACCAACGTACTTACACATCGTAAAACAAACAAAAGAAAAGAAAACATAAACGTATTGTTGACATTATTGTACCCTTCTCGCGAAAAATTCTTTTCCATCGCACCCACCTGGCAAGAGATTGCTTGAGCTGAACTCAAACTGCCACAGATGGATAGAGCATGTCAAGGGGAAGGGTGCTACGTTGCCAAAAATTAGTTTTCAAGATACCTCAAAAAGACATGAAGAATGCAATTCCTCGGAGCACCTACCTGGTAAGGGGTTGCTCGGAATGGACTCCAAGTAGCATAGAAAGATTGAGTAAGCCAAGAAGAAGGGTGCTACGTAGCCGAAAATCAGTTTTAAAAGGTACCTACCTCAGAATGCGATAAATTCTGAATTAAATTCAATTTTTCGGACCATCTACCTGGCAAATGGTTGCTCGGGGTGGATCCAAACTGTCACACATGGATAGAGCATGTCAAGGGGAAGGGTGCTACGTTGCCGAAAATTAGTTTTCAAAACACCCTAAAATGTCATAAATAATTCAATTTTTCGTCACACCCACCTGGCAAGGGGTTGCTCAGAGTAGACCGAAACTTCCACAGACGGATAGAGTAAGTCAAGGAGAAGGGTGCTACGTTGACAAAAATCAGTTTTCAAAATACCTCAAAATGCGATAAATTCTGAATTAAATTCCATTTTTCGGTCCATTTACCTAACGGAGGGATGCTCGTAGTGGACTCAAACTAGCACAGATCAATTCAGTAAGTCATGAGGAAGGGGGCTACGTTTTGGACTTTTTAGGAGTTTTGGAATTATTTCAATTCGCGCGAGAAATTCGATTTTTCACAAATTATTTCATTTTTTTTTTTCAAAACATGAAAAATTATTCAAATTGGCAAAATTTACAATTTTTGAAAAAAAAAAAATTGAAAAAAACAAGTTTTTTCATATTTTTTTCTTTTTTCAATTGATAAAATTGATTATTTTACAAGAATTTATAAAACTGTTTATTCTATAACAAATTAATAGTGAAACAAAATCGACAGAGTTTGGCAAAGAAAAACTGATGCTGAAGAAAGCAGAATATTTTGAAAAACTCGAAAATTCTTTTTTGACCAAGATAAAAATCGCATTAAAAGCTTCTCTTCCGTCACTGCGAATGGTTCGTACACCCAAACCCAAGCATCTGCGTCTATTTCTCCAGGCCAGTACACCACCTACATAGATTAGATCTCTAATCCATCGTTAACACCTTTCATCTTTCATCCAAAACGTTGGCACGATAGAAATCATCCGACACCACGATCACTGGTATCGACATTGAGGCATTGGCATTGGCACTGACAAATCGATAATCTAACCGTCGACGTTTATTTACGTTTCTCTCGGGTCAATTTTACTTTTCATTCCGATCTCACGCTGCTGAGAACGTCCTCGCCGGATCAACGCCTGAGTTCGCGGATAGGCGTTAGTACTGCTTAATAAACCAATTTATAGGTCCCGTACACAATACGTATTATTTGTACACGTACAGAGGACAGAGGGACGCGAACGAATAAGTACATTTAAGAACCATCATCGCATGAGACTCGGAGACAACGACGCGCGACGCGACGACGAGAGAAGACACCACTTTATGCATAAAACAAAATATGTAATAAAATCTGCAGCCTGCGGAATTGGGACGGATGGTGGTGGAGTGAGAGTAATAATGAGAGATTGCCGCTTTGATATCGATAGGTACGTACGTACGTGCATAATTTCGTATCGCGGGAATATCGACGACAAGACGCACGGGGAGACGCGAGCGACGCGACGTGCCAAAAACACACGTGGCCCGCCACCACCGTCGCGTCCCCGTCATCGTCACCCACGTCGCGTCGCGTCGCGATGTCAACGTAAGAATAAAAAAATCGAAGAGGGGGCTCGTTCGAATGGCAATAATTTAAACCTCGTATACGCATACCACACATACGGCTTTTCTTCATCTTTTCATTCTCATTTGATATTCGTATTGTTCGATATAAAACGCCATTGTCATTCATAACATCGGGCATTTTGTCTTCGAAATTTGATCGTCGCCGTCGCGTCGTCTTGGTGCATCGTGTACATGTGTATGGTAACCGTTTTCGTGCTCGATCGTCGTGACGAAGAATAACAATAATAACAACGACGACGAGGAAAAAGAGGAAGGTTGATCGCGGTGCGTGTTACGATATTTTTTCAAATTTGGTTTCGGTGTTTTATCGAACTCGCGTCTCCGAAACACATTTTTCGCGTTTTCGCGCGGTGATTCATTTTATATCGGTGATTTTTGTTTCATTGCAGTGTCGTGTCGTGTGGTTTCGATTCGAATCATCATGATTGAAATAATCGCGTTATTGTTAATACCGTTCGTATCGACGACCAGTGCCACAGTCAGCAGTACACCCATACCTACGAAGGCAACTACACCAGAGACGGACACCAGTTGGTCCATACTGCCCACCTTTGTTTCCAAACTATACCAGGATTGCGAACGAAAAGAGTACGAATTGCTAGATTGCTTGAAAATCAAATCTATCTCTTTGCTCGACCGAATAGGACGAAGCGAAGTCATCGAGCTGGACGACTCCATCAAGCTAGTGCGCGAAGGCAAGAGATCCGAAGGCGCCAGAGCCTTAACCGAAAACGATATAGAGACCTCCATCATAGGCACCGATCACAAATCCAGCCTGTTGAACGAAATGCTGTTCGATAAGTTTTCCAAATTCGCCGGCTCCCACGTGCTCAAAATAGGACTACCTAAATTCGACGTCCCATCCATAGCCAAAAGTTTAGAGGAAGGTTTGTACAACACTATAAATCGCGTTTGCTTCCCTTTTTTTTTTTTTTTTTGCATTTCATAAGTAAATCCACTAATTCTACGTATATTGACTGAAAAACCTTCGTCAATTATTCTCCAATCGGACCGTATTTAAACGCTATTTACCACACATACGCCGCCAGTCGAGTACTTATATACCAACTACGTTCGCGTCTGAATCGTTTATAATTCCTTCCCGCATAATGACACGCCATGTGCTCATCGAACTTGAACCTTTTTATCCATTATCATTAACATGCGTACGTCTACGTACACCTGTTTCTGTCTTCCTTTCTCCTTCGTTTCAGACGTATTCATCTTTCTCTTTCACATCAGCGTAATATCGAAACGATGTACTTATGTATTCAACGTAGCAGCGAATTCTCGTAAACGTTTAAACCTTATTTCAATAACGAAAAAGGGAAAAGCCAACATAAAAATCAGATTAAATCGTGATTAACAACGCAGGCAATAAAAGAAATCTCCTCTGCCTCCGACGACAGCGTATTGTGTGGTATATGCTGCGTATTTTCTTCTCTTTTTTTTGGTGAAATACTATTAATCCGAACATAATATCACCTTAACTCGGATTTTTGGATACGAAGATTATTGCCAAAATTTGAGGTGTCCAAGTAGCCCAATCAATCGATATTGAAACGTAATCTCATTAACTGGGCGTACTGTACAGTTATTATACGTAGGTAGTGTTTCAGGATGTACCTATAGCCTATCTTACTAATGTGCTTTCGAAAATCATTCGTAGCCGAATAATATAATCGATAGATTCCGTTTCAGTTTCTAAACAATATTTCATCAAAATCCTATCGACGTTCTCACTTCTAAATGACTACAAAAATAAAAATTGAAAAAATTGAAAAATTTCGAAAATTCATTCAAATTCTAAAAAAATGAAATAAAATAAGCAGACATTACTCTCTCAATTAGAATCAATGAAAATCACTAGGAAAAAAGTCAAAATTGCAGTACAGGCAAATCTACGAAAAAAATCACAGAAATGTCGGTGAATTCTCTCTGATTTTTCAGCAAATTTCACCGATTCCTAATCAGTAGGTAAATTTTACAAAAATGACTGAAAAATCAGAAAAAAAATCACCAAAATTTCAAAGAGCCAGCATTTCATTTTTCCACCGCGATCCCCCATCAACTGTACCGTGTACCGCCACAAATACCTATCCGATATTCAATTGGCATTTTTTTCGTCTCCAGGTCGAGGCAAGATGAAGAAAACCATGGGCATGTTCATGATGGCAGCCATGATGAAAGCCATGATGATGATCCCGATGTCCATAGGCATCCTATTCATACTGGCCGGCAAAGCTCTGATCATCAGCAAAATCGCCTTGGTACTGTCGCTGCTCATAACCCTCAAGAAACTGCTATCCAAACCGACCGAACACGTGGTACACGAGAGTCACGGCTGGAATCCGTCGGGCGGCAGCGGTGGCTGGGATAAACGCTCGTACAGGCCTCCGGTTCAACAGGACAACGCTTACAATCAAAACGTGCACGCTCAAAATTTAGCCTATAATTCGTACGTTAACCATTGATCCCGACGCGACCGCCCTGTTCTTTCGTGTCCCTTCAGGGTGTATTTAGCATTTTTCAGCCCTCTGCAGCTTCGTTGAGCTACATAGGTATATACCTGTCTGTACCTACTTACGTGCAAATATCTTGCATACTAGATACGATAGGTATAAACGTAGTACGCGTTTAATTACTAGGTAGTCTACGAATCTGTAGAACTCGCATTGACGACCGACCCAACTCTATTAGGTGACTTTCCAACCGTGAACGATCTTCTCACGCGCGTTTCCGTCGTCAACACAATGACCAAGACATTTTTGGCAATAATTTGTCTACTTATCGTACTCGTACGTAAATAATACCTACATATGTACGTACGTACGTTGGTCGGTGCTCGTGTTCCTCCTGCTGTTGTAGATATTACATTTCTTTCCCTCTCTATCTCTTTTCTCATTCTTTCCTTATTTCCTTACACAAATAAACGTAAGTATGTACGTATTGTATGTATTATTACAATCGTACATGTACTACCATGATAATAATAATATTATTATTATTATAAATGTGTACTAAATAGTACCTACGCTGCCTTATTAAGTACTCAATGTGCCACAGCATTTTATACGATTGTCATCGTCTCGTCGACATTCTTCTAGTCGTCGCGTCCGTCATCAGTCATCACCCACATCTCGTCGCACATATCGTAAATATTTCCCGTGGTAAAAAAAAATATATATATATACTCGCATGCCATTTATAGGCTCGCTTGTTTCGGCGACGATAAATTCGATAATGCATATCGATCTCGTCGAGAACCGACGAATGTCTTTATCACTTAGGTATACGTACCATCAACTTTCTCGGTGCTAAATGATCGAATAAATCGAAGATACATCGTTGTTCAAAAGCAATGTCGTGTGCCAACGAAAAATACGTGCAAATATACGCAGATATATTTTTATACACAAATACTCGAACGTCAACTCGGATTGGTAAAAATGCCGTCCTTGAAATCAGTTTCCTTCATACCTACCTACGTTCAAGTCGATGCCAGTCGAGTTTCGTATTCGGGCCAAAATTGAAATAAATGATAGATAAGAATACTGTCAATTCAGCAAACGAGTTTTTTGAACTAAAATTGATCGATTTTGAGTACTGTATTGAGAGGGAGAAAAAAAGGAAAAAACTTTCAAATTTTCTACGTATACTTTCATTATAGTACCTATCTAATGATGGAACTAAGTACCTAATTTATTCTCTTGTTTTTTATTTAGCATTTATCGGTGGTATATCGTGTATAAGAGATAAGAATAAGTACGTTATACACTTTTTTTTTCAAATAATATGTAGTTTTTATCGAAGCTATTTTTGATATTTGATTGTTTCATTCTCTCTCATGTAGCTTTAATACTTTTTTCTTTTTTTAAAAATTTTTTGTTTTGTACCTATAATATTTATACAGATCAAGTTTTGTTTATGATAATGAGTGAAATAAACCCACCTTTTTTCTCTTTATTCTCATTTTAATACATTTATATACATAGATATGTTCATTGATCGAAGAAACAACGGTATCGGTATCTACACGCTTTTGCACGCAAGTGAAAATGAATCAAGGTGGACAATGGAAAACTCAACAATTCAGATGAAACTTTGGAAAAATTTTACAATTTTTGACAATATGGTGATTTTAGGAAAATTGTTAATGTTTTAGAATTTCAAAATTTTGGAAAAAATAAAATTTTACCAATTTGAATCACAGAGCATTTTTAGAAAATTTGATAACTTTGAAAAATTTCATCATTTTAGACAATTTGACATTTTAGAAGAATTGTCAGCGTTGAATAATTTCAAAATTTAGAAAAAAATCAATAGTTTTGATACATATTTGACAATTTTGAAAATTTTTAGTTTTGGAAAATTCATCAACCCTGAAAAATTTGTCAATTTTAAAAGTTTTTACTATTTTGGACGATTCAGCAAAAATTCAAGATTTGAAAATTTTTCAATGTCGAAGAATTTTACGTTTTAAAAATGTGAAATTAGTAATTTTTAAAAATTTCACAACTTTGAATGATTTAGCAATTTTCAAAAAATTCTGTCAAGTTGATGATTTTGCAAATTTTCCACTAAAACCAGAAATAATCTCAATACTTTCCATTACTTCACTGATCTAGTTTCAATACAAATAACACGTTTCAAAATTCATTAAGCACATTCAGTTATTTAAATAAGTTCAATATGTTCAATTGTTCATCAAATAACAGTTACTACCACAAACTCGTAAAATTTAACGTTTTCCCCCTCATCACCAATTCAATACAACCAATTAATGGGAATCTCGATCGCTTTTACTTTCCATCGCGCATTCGTTTTATTAAATAAAAATCAACTCCACACACACACCAAAAAAAAAAGAGACAAATATTGATATTTATGGAATAATTAAATGTTATAAGAGTGAAAGGATGCGTAACTAAACAACTAAACATACCTAAGGGAATAACAGAATGATAATTATTTGCATCGTGTTTTAATAAACGATTGTCGACTGTCGTGTTTTTTCAACGGTTCGCTGATCTGATATTAACGTACGAAACGCAACGACAACAAAAATTGTCATAGGTTCGATGCCAAGTACGCATCAGTTAATTAGCTGGAGCATAGGCTGATGCTTCGAAATCACCAATACAGTGGATGAATTTCATAGGCGAAAAAATCTCTACGCATCAGAAGAATGAAAAGTTGCATATGCCATACCGTACAAGGCATTATCATCGACCACCAACAACAGTGTCCATCATTTTCACTCGAGAACGCGCTACCTTCTCCTAACAGATTGAACTACGCCGAGAGCCGTTTACAAAAAGAAATAACCCGTTCGATACTCGAGAGCATTGCCCTATCGTGGTTTCATTCGAACTGACGTGAGATCACAATGACTTCATTCTTCACACTTCAATGCGCAAGAAAAATACGAGTACACGAAAGAGCCTACAATTCGCCAGACGCTACTGTACGACCACCTTGAACGACTCAACAGTTGCATAGCGATGGTGCGCAAATCCATCGACAAAAGGCCAAGGCAGGCATGTAGCGTAATATTTTTTTAATCTTCTGCATGCATAAAAATTCAAAATCCATCAATTCTTAAAATAGCATCGATTTCGAAATGAGAGACGAAAACACTACACCGAGTTAGGATGAGCAGAGCAACCCGGCCCAATACATGTATATCTCCATAAAAATGTCATCTTCGACTATTACTTCCCTCTCCCATTACATTGAACTCGATATACCCCTTACATGCAGAACCCACCATCAACATTCATTGTAATTACACAATCGACGAGCAAAAAACACAAATCAATTGACGACTAATTACTAAATTATTATCGCGACGAGAATCGCTCAAACAAATGGAAGTGAAGTCAGCGCAGCAAAATCAAGGAAAATCAACAAGCGATAATTTGGTTTAAGACCGTGACCTCCATTTCCTCGTCTGAGAAATAGAAACCATTTACGGATGAAGGCATTCGTATGCTGATGGAATTCAAAACATCCAAAACCGAATGAACCAGTTACGGAGAAAAAAAAATCCACGAAAAATATGACGACAACTACGTCTACGATGATGGTGATGATAATAATAATAATATAATACGTATAAAAATAAACGATCAAACTACGCGGATATCTTCATACAGAAGTATACATACATATACTACTTCTGTCACTCCACAATATGAAAGACAATCGTGTACATTGGAATAACAATACAAATCATTAAATAAAAATGTATTTCAATACCACACATTAGGTACACGCACTATGATGATGTACCGTACTCCGTACCGAACCGATAATTGGAATTGCAGCACTTCCTCGCCAGCGACGAAACAAGACCAAGACCACCGATACATGCCGGTAATAATGTCGAAGAATAGCCATAAAGAATTTAATATTTTTATCAATGATTCCTATATGTATATACCTACAACTGCAACACGCCAACCAAGTGTAATATGTATACTAATAGGTTACACAGCTCTATTCTTTCTTGTTATGCTTCCAGCAAATTCATGTGAAATGACGTGTGACACGCCAGAATTCTCCCCCTTCCCCACTCACCACCTATAACCAAACGAAACCAACCATAAATATTGCGATGATTTTTTGGAAAAATTCTACATTCAAATGGTGATTTTCAGAGAAAAAAAATAGATTTGATTTTTTGAAGAAATCAGGTTAAAGTTTCCGAAATTAAATTTCAACTCTAACAAGGGAAGCTTTCGAACTGACCATAAAATTTTGCGACCAAACCAAGATAAATCGATAGAGGAGGTAAAAGTAATCCCAGAACCAAAATTTCAGGTGCTAAGCTGCACCCCCTGATTTTTGGCGAATTTTTGAAAATCGAATTTTGGGCTTACCAGCTGAAAATAAGAAAATTTCACGAAATTTAGCTAGAGGTCTAAAATTC
>FIZT01040774.1:0-16831 GCA_900065295.1 Paracoccus marginatus
GGTGGCCTACAACCCTCAAAAATAGGTAGGTACCAAGTCAAATCTAAATTCTAGCCCCCTCCAGAGGAAATTCCTGCGTGCGCTACTGAGTATATGTACATCGCTATTACAGGTACCAAGGACCTAATACTGAAGCTGCATCTATAAGACTGACATCTTGACAAGTTTCGCCTATCAAAAAACACGACGATTTCACTGATTTATGCAAAATATCTCTATAAATTATGCTTAGCAAAAATTTTATCCTTATTTTTTGCAGATACCTAACAGGTAGATAATGGAAAGATCCGAAGGAAAAAAAATACATAGAACTAATTAGGTAAATCACGATTTTTTTGCATCGTTTTAAATTCCAAATTTATAAAAACAGCCCTCAACAAGTAAAGCATGAAATAGGTACGAAAGTAATGTAGAATTTCGTTAAAAAATCAAACATGTTAGGTACCCAATTTTTTTTCTTTTGGGCATTATTGGGGAATTCGAAGCTTTGATTGAGCTGTATTATGGATTTTTTTTGTCACTTTTGAATTTCTAATAAAAATTTGCCTAGAGCGCGGGTATGCGTGCTAAAGAAAAACTGTCGTCGCATTATCTAGGACAGGAAAATTTTTGATTGGAAAAAAGAGAAGGCTATAATACGGAAAAGTTCGTAGGATCGTACGATCGTACATATTGGTGATGGGCTATGTTTCACATTACCCATACCTAAGTGGGCAAGACGTGAGAGTAAATGAGGGCTCAAATGCAGAATTTTTGCAGTCACTTCGAAGTAAAAAAAAAGGAAAAAAATTCTTACGAATTTTTAATAAGCTCTTTTTTCAATTTGCGGACTGGAGCTTAATTTTTTTTTTTCGTTTCGAAGTGACATAAAATTATGTTAAATACTCTAATGCTGATCTTGATTGAAATTTCAACTCTATAGATAAAAGAGGTAGAAAATAGGAAATCATGGATTAATGCTCCTATATGGAACTATCTCGTATATTCGCAGCAAAATTTACACGCTCAAGTTGTATTCGTAATTGAACATTCAACAAACACAATAATAACATTTTTATTATCTGAACAGTGAACACGTGTGCCTAGCTACCTACTTCCACCTTCCTAGAAAAAATTATAAGCGAGTAGGTGCCTATGTTCATAAGAATAAAACAATTCCATCTTCGTACAGAAAAATTACAACTTGTGGGTAGGTGCCTATATTTCCAAGAATGAAATTTTCGAAAACGTGAGCTATGTAAGATCATGTTATCGCAAATCTCAACTAAAAACATGGGTTTATAATTTACTGTGTTCATTAATGGTTTTCAAATCACCGTGGTTGTTTTGAGACAATAAGTATAAAAATAATTTGGTACAATAGGTGCTTAGATTAGATGCCTCAGTAATTGAAGTATTTCATCGCACACAACGAATGTTGGGAAACCATACATAGGTACGTTTTTCAATTTTTACTGGCTTCTTTAGCCAAATTTTTGTCCATCTTTAGAAAATTTTAATTTACTAACATCTTTGTAAATATTTTTAAACAAAATTTACAGAAAAAAATGAACATAAATTGATAGAAAGGCGTGAAAATGTTCGATCAAGGTCATCTATACCGAATAAAATTTTCTTCCGACATCATTTCCAACAATTCAACAAATTCGCCAATAGTTATTCAACGTCAATTCAGCACAAATGAATTGGCTAATAAATTCCACGTTTTCAACAGTCCAAGTAACGATTCATATGGATGCGATATTAATACTCGAGCGGCGCTGGGAACAGTTGGATCTGCACCTGGCACCGAGCAAAAAATATTTTTTCCCAATTTGATTGCACAAAAATGCCAACATATTGTTATATTTAATAAAAGTGGATTATTCATGTATCAGTACGACAATCAGCAGGAATCCTATCATTTTCAACATTATGATCCATCATTTTCTGCAATCAAAGGTTGGACTGGAGAACACATCAAATCAGTGTTTTTTCAAGACATCGACGAAGACGAAAGACAGGAGATGTTTTTTACTGGACCACACGGAATGGATATTCTGTCTTTTGATGTTTTCAGCGATCAGTGGAAATCAATATTGGCTAATTTTGAACTCAATGCTTCGGAAAGACATAGCAAAATGGTGGCCTATATGCCAAAAAATCCGCCTATGTTGAATAGTTCTGTTCTATTTGCCAGTCGTAAAGACGAGTTGCATTGGGGGTACGTGGAAGCGGTAAAAATTCCACAACACCTTGAAAAAGCAGTCATAGTGAACAAAGCAATCAATCGGGAACAGGGAGAACTTCGACAAATACCACAAATTACCAAGCTTCAATCTAGTAATGAAAAAACCGTTATTTTACTGAGAGATCAATTGGACTGCTCTTCGATGATGAATTCGGTTAATCTGAACACTGGTAAAGTTAATTTCAAATTACCATTAATTGACAATACTTTGGTAGAAGGAATCAAATTCGACTTGAATTACAACAGCATTATTCAAGAATCCGAAAAAATGGGCTTGGGTTGGTCATTTCCAGAAAATCTAATCTTAATGGATCATCAATCAAGCATATATCCAGAATTGGAGAAATATTATTTGATAATTCAAGATAATATGAATCAGTTAGAATTTAACAAGGGTGATTCCACCGATACTATTCATTCTTTCAAGATCTCTAACGATTCGTCTCGTGAATGGAAAATTTATTATTATAAAAATGAAGAAAAATGGGAAGTTAAAGGTCCCAATATCAAATTAATTTATGGATTAGGTAATCGCATAGTTTGGGACATAGTATGGGAGAACTGGAGAGGACCTGGTCGTAGCTTAAAAGGACAAAAAAGGCTGGCAACTTCGTGGTACTTGGCAGAAATGCACGAAAATGAAAGTGTAATAAATTACACATACGATGCCTTTGAAGAGTTTATTCCAGGCGGGAAAAATTTCACGAGTGAAATTTATTTGAAATCGATGACGAGCCAACAAACAAAAATCAATTTCGAGTACTCTCTCAAGGGCAACAACGAATACGAGGAGCCAGCGATAATAAACCAAGATGGATTCATCAGATCACAAATGGTGCAAAAGCGTTACTTGTCCAGATACACAATTTCTACTCCAAATCATCATCAAGATGTGAATTTTATTTACGATGTCATCGATAAAAAACGTTTCCTCATTGGGATTAAGCAACAAGGAGATCCAGTGGGAAAACCATTGTTGCAATTTGGTTATGAGAAAGTAGAAACTCTGTATTTGTTGAGAAAAGCCAATTTACCAACAGGAACTCGAATTGTTTTCAATTATGGATTGGTTAAACGTGAATCTGTTACTGATAAAGAGATCGATTTACTTAGCTACAATGTGCCGAAAAACCATAAAGTACATTTCATTGGAAACGAAATGTTCGTCAGTTATATCAATGACCAAGGAAAACTGAATGTGAAAATATTCAAGAAAACCACTTCCTTGGGATCATTATTTCTAGGACAAGGTTTGATAACTGATTACGAGATTATACCTGTTCAAGATATCCCAACAATAATTTGTTATACTTTGTCAGAAATCCAAGTATATTTTCTCCAAAAAGAAGAAAATACGTGGATCAAAAAATCTCAGTTAGTTTTCAGTGAAGATACCATGATACGATTTGGTAGGGATTTCATCGTAGTCGGAAACAAAAATAATCCAATCGAAATTATTTCATTCGACAACAATTCCAAAAGATACGAAATGAAAAGATTCATCACAAAAGTCAGCTCTAAACCTCCACTTCTTCTTGCCACGTATGATAATACATTTTTGGCTTATGATGGCCATATCTTATGGATAGCTTACGAAGATTTCAATCAAACGTGGCAATCCAAAGAAATTAAGAAAATGTCTCGAGCAACAGAATCCATAAATAAAGTCTTGAGTCTGATTGATTGCGAAGACAAAATGAAAAAAACTCTGAATAAATATTTTACAGATGCGGCTATTCAAATGACTGGAAATTTAATAATTTTAAGTCGATGGATAATTTTTGGGGCTCAACTTTATACTTTGATAGATATATTAACGTTGAATAACAAATACGAGTTGATAAATGAGAAACACTTCAACGTACTTCAGGATGACCTAAATAAAGTTGAAATCGAGCACGAAGATAAGGAATACACTTTAAAAATCGGCTACAAGAAACACGAAGGAAAATTCAAATTGACCGTGAAAGAAATACGAGGGCCAATTATTGAAGAGTTGTATAAACTACACGCACCACAGGAAAAAATACAAGAACAAAAGGCAAAAATTATTGATCAAATAACAAAATCATTGGGCAAAGATTTTCTACTAGATCCATCAAAATACGTTACCACTTTCAATTTCCCCTCACTTACTTGTCAAAATACTACTTTCACTTTTGATGGCAATGAATGGAAAGAGAGATCACTAATCATCGAGAAAAATGATCAAAAAACTTCTCTACTTCTCGACAATAAATTAATTTTGCGCAAAGAAAATTCGGGCGATTCAATAAAACTTTATAAAGGAAACTCTGAACGAACTCTTGGAAGCACTTTGGTGAACTTGGAAACAACTAATTTTGATAAAATACAAAATGCATATCCAATCTACATCGCCTACGAAAATCACCATCGTAGAACAAATGTCATCAAGTTCTACAACGACGGAGACTTTAGACAAGTCATTTCATTACCTTCCAACGAGCAACTTACTTTTTGGAGTAATTACGAAAATTTAATAACATCCATTAATAATACAAACGATCAAATCACATTGGTTTTCAGACCAATGCTAGGGCTTCAATATTTATTACCTGACCCGGTGGTTACTTCAACATCTACATCTTTCAATACCAATGAAACCCGTATAATTGGCTACGAGTATTCTTCGCCTAAAGTGCTGGGAGATGTGGTACATTATGAAAAAGCGTCCATAATTCCAGATAACAAAAAATCATCTTTCGGCTGGGTCGAAGAAATTGTAGATTACGACAACTCATCAAGAACTCGACAAATGGCATATAACGCAGAAGGAAAATTGGTAAGAATTCCAATGAATGAAGTCACAAAAGGTACCAATCTCCCAAAAGACGATTTTGAAGAAAATTATGTCAACTCTACCATCTTAGATAAGAGTCAGAAATTAAAAGTGGCAGAGTTTTTTGTTGATAATGTCACCGATGATGAAGTTGGCTATTACGGTTTTGAAGATTACGAGATCAACGAAGTCAATTCTGAGAACTCATCCAAAACACCAAAAAAGAAATGGCTATTTCATCAAAATGATGTTGTTAAAAATGAATTTTCACTGACTGGACAAAATTTTCTGAGATTGGCGAAGAATCCCTTGCAGGCTTCATTCCAACCAAAAAATCAACTTCGTGATTACGTGGCTTCGTGTTGGATCCGGCCTCAAGACACACAAACCGACAAAATTTTTGAAATACCTCACCTCAGAGCGAATATTCTGACAGAAAATGGTAAAAAAATATACACTCGATTGAGCGAAATAAAATATAAATTCAACGATTGGTACTATATAGAAGTTCTCATAGACTTTCCATTTGCAAAACATGTGCACAACTTACAAATCAATTCGACCAATTCGCAAACATTCAATCAATTCAGAACATTCATTTGGCTAAGCCCAGGGGTCAATACTACTATCGACTTGGATCACATTCGTTTCTCTCCAGTGAATAATTACTTCAACGCCAACATCTACGACTACAAAACTAATTTGATCAAGTCTAAAATACATGCCAATGGTTTAATGAAGTGGTACATTTACGATCAGAATCAAAAAGAAATCGCCACTGTTGATACTACCGGTCACATTATAAATTTTCAAACTTACACCAAATCCTCGAGTGTTGGAAAACTTACTCAATTGAGTAGCGACACACAAATCTCACCAGAAGTTGGAATTTACGAAGATTTTTCACCCTACTCGTTCAAACAACGCTGGAAAATTGACAACGGTTATCATTGGCAAATATCTCCGAATCGGCTAAGGCATATTTCAATGAATCAGCATAACTTGGAACTGAACTTGAATGAATTTGGTTCCGATTCTTTGGGTTTGCGAATGTGGTTGACGCTGGAATCGGATCAATCATTTGTACAATTTGGAAACGACGTGAAGTTTCAACGGATAGGTAACACTGCTAATTTTTTTGTGTCAAATATAAAGTCACCGATGCCATTACAAAGTGAAGTAATTATAATTAAAGAGCGTGCTCGTATTTTCGTGTGGATAGATGGTGGCCTTTACTATGAGGGATCTTCTCAACATTTTTCAATAAAAGTCATAAAATTCAGTAACCAAATTACGATCAGCGATGTGCTCATCTTCATCAATCCAAGCCTACAAATCACTTACAAGAATTCGTCAAATGAAAAATTACAAACCATAGTTTTGGAAAATGATGGCACAGCTATAGTGACAGAATACCTTTACGACGAGTTGGGCAGACAAAACATTGTAACCAAACCAGCTCGTATCAAAAAAACAATCGGTCAACCTTTACTCTCTTATCACTCAAATTTTGTCACCAACAAAAATCCTCATTCTGAAAATTCAGTGTGGAAAATAGGAAAACTGCAAGGTGAATGTAAAGAAACAATTGAAGAATACGACTACACAGAAACTAAATATTACAAAAATCCTTTAAATGAAAAATACGCCGTGGGGCTACCAGGCAAAGAGTTTTCTGTATCTGGTCTACATACGAGAAAATTCAATTCATCTTGTAATAGCTGGTACATCAATGATGTCTATTCCATTGAGAATAATTATACTCATCAAGTAATTCTTGAACCAACAGGAATAAGCCACATTACAGTATTGGATAATAAAAGGAATATTGTAGCTAAATACGATGAAATACCAACCAGTGAAGACCTACTTACCACTTACGAATATGATGGAAGTGGAAATTTGGTCAAAATCCTGCCACCTTTATATCATAGTCAAGCTCAAACACTGTTGAAGGGTAGTTCTTCGCAACGAGCTGCAATATCAAAAGAAAAAATTAAACTGCAGTCGTTATTAGGAGTACACATGACATATGACAAGAAAGGTAACCTCATAAGTAAAAAGACGCCCGATTCGGGAAAATTTGAGCATATGTATGATGAGGACAATTCGAAAATATTATCCATATACTACAACAAGGAGAACAAAATAGAAAATGTCATCTATTACGCTAGAGATCACTTGGGTAGGTTACTCGAAACAGGAAAAGTGATAATTCTACCATCCAAAGATGAATTAGGAAGTTTGAAGCTAACTAAGAACAATACTTTGGTATACCAACAATTCCACTACAGTGATAATGAGCGTGAACCTTTTTTGAGACAAAATGCTGAAAGAACCATAACTTATAATGATGGAGATCCATTGATTGAAGAATCAATTTATAATGCTGATCATCAGGTGTTGAGCAAACGTATTTACATCTTCATTAAAGATTACCCGTCTCCTTCCCTTGTATCAATAAACAAGAAATACATCGGAAAAAAATTGGTCGAGCTTGAATATCCAATTAATGTTGAAAATCATCCTTTCAAAATTACTTACAAGTATAACAAGCATGGTCAAATAACATCAATCGGAGTTCCTGGACGCCCTCACCAGTTTGCAAAATTTGACTATAACGCAGCCCAACAAGTGATACGTGAGCAGCACGTTCCACATTCTTTGAAAAACATAACTCGGTCATACACTTACAACTCTGCGGGGTATGTGACAGTTTTGCGAGATGAATTTTTAACAGAAGAGGTTTATTATACAGAGAATAGTTATGGTGGCCAAGGGTACGGTGATGGTACAGTCACAGCGATTAAATTTCGAGCTACTTGGCACCAAAGTTGCAATCACAATGAGCTAGGCCTGGATGAGCACTCTTTTATTACAGATAAAATAGATGCTGAGCAATCATCCCTCTGCTTTCACGCGTTACAAGAAGCTGGATATTTGGACAGCAATAACCATCAAGCGAAAAGTTATTACCCTTCTCTCAGTCAGAATCTGCCGTCAATTTGCAGCTTAGGAAGTAAAGGTCGTAAAATACAAAGTGTCTTGGGAGAAAAGGGGTTTCCTATCTATCATGGATACACTTTCGATTATGGAAATCACAAAGAGCTGACTAAAGCCAAATATTTTGTAGGTACAGAAGTACCGCGACCACTGCAACCGGATACTTTCAGTAAAAATATTTCGACAGTGAATTCTACCGTTTCTCACGAAATCTGGAAAAAACTTGTAGATGCCGGGTACATCATACCAGATAACGAAAAGCTCAATCCTTTTTTCAGTCACAGTAAAGCAGGAAAGCCCTTCTCTAATCCTACACTGATCAACGACCTTGCTGAAATTGACTCCACATACAAACAATTTCAGGAACCTTTGCAGAAAATACTCGCTTCATGCTTTTTTCAGAAGTGTAACTCATTTTTGGCTCAGCAGAATTTACACAAAAACATTAGCAAATGGGTCACAAATTTGAATGAGACCGAAACTCAACGGATTACTTCGAATATTGTTCAAATGCTAAAAAAGAAGCAATATTTCAAAAAACCTTTTGACAAAGATTTCATGAATACGCTGAATACATACGGATCCAGAATTCCTGATATTGTTCGCATTCTGGTTGAATATTTTGAAAAACAATTGGGAGAAGGTGAATTTGATGTAGAATCTTACTTTATCGATCCTAATGGTAACCACAAAAACTTCTACACCGGGTTCGATCGTTATGAATTGAGTTATCGAAAAAATACCAATCAAGTGAACACGATTACATACAAGTCTTTTTCATCGAATAAGCCATTTGAAAAGTTCAGCGTAAAACACGACTGCAGGGGTAATGTAATTCAAGCCTTACACAAAGGAATCCAAAGCATCGAATACAACCAGGTATCAAATCGTCCAGTGAAGATCAAGCTCACAAACGGTAATAATTTGGTTTTCCATTACGACAAACAAGGCGAACGGATATTGAAAAAAGTAATCGGTAAACTGGGGGAAACCATAAGTGAAATTCATTATGTGCGAGATGAATTTGGCAGAACTTTGGTGGAAAGAAAAATTACCTACATTTCTCCAAATTTACCGCCAGATTTATTGATCACAGCGTATATTTATGGGCCCAGAGGGTTAATAGGGTTTATTCGTCGTGATCAATTCCATAGCGTGATAGCAGATCATAAAGGTTCAACTAGACTAGTAGTAAGAGCTGCCGAAATAGTGGCTGCTTACGATTATTTGCCTTATGGAAACTTAATGCGTAAATATGGCAGTGATCCCGAAGCTCATATTTCGTATCTTTTCACTGGTAAAGAATATGATGAAGAAACTGGATTGTATAACTTTCACGCCCGTTTATACGACCCAAATATTGGATGTTTTTACCAAATAGACCCCAAAGAACAATATCCAAGCCCGTATAAATACGCAGGTAATTCACCAGCATCGATGATTGATCCCGACGGCAAATTCGCTTTTCTTGCCGTTCTGGTCCCCGTCGTCTTAGCGATAGGATCAGCATATTTTCACGGAGCTGAGGCAAACAAAAATTACAATCCGTTAAAATGGGATTGGAAAAGTACCAGCACTTATAGTGCAGTAGTAACCGGAGCGCTAACAGGAGCTTTGGTAGGAGTGGCAGGGGTGACGCTTGGACCAGCTTCACTCATATCTGCTGCTAAAATGGCATATTGGCAAACAGCATTGGAGAATCGTAACTTAAATCCGTTAAAGTGGGATTGGGGCACGAAGACACAACTCTCATTGATAACGGGTGCCATTTCAGGTTACGCGCCGACTCTAAATTATGGTAAGATCCGCGGAGGTGTAGGATTAGCACTCAAACGTATCAATAAGAAGTGGAAGAAAATCAAAAAGCTATTACCACTATTATCAGAATCAGATCCACACACAGTCGCACACAAAGTCATGATAAATTACTTGAAAGATAGAAATTTAATCACTATATCAGATATATGGCAAAAAACTTATTCAAAAATGGCAGATAAGCTAGAATCACAGGAAATACGATCAAAAATAGGATATGCGACAGTTTTCGAAAGTATGCATAAAATTAATACAGATTTTACAAATCTACACCCACATGAAAGAATACAGGCAACATTGAGGAATAGTTTAAAAACATCAGAACACTACCCTAGGTCTCGGAATTTTTTTCGGAATTCTACCATCAAGTTGCATCCAAAATATAATAAACATGTCACGCATTTCCTCAGCACGCTTGACCTTAAAAAGTTGAATTTACCGTCTTCGTTCGGCGAGATTATGCACGAAATTAAGGAAGAAAAAAAGCCGAATTCGACTATTACAGTAAAATATCCGATTTACTACACAGCAACATCGATGAATTACTTCACATCATCACTGATAATAGGAAATTTTAGAGAAAACGAAGTAAAATCCGGACTTCCTAAAGATTCAATTTTAGAAAAGCAGTTGGAGCAACAATTTAATGAATTATTCGTGAAGGAAATTTTACCAATTTTTGATTCTAGTTTTAAACAACCATTCAACAAGTCGTCGATTTTTGAAAATTTGAGGGAGAATCTCTTTGAAAAATTGCGCCAAGATTTCAAGAATTCAAACAATTTGGTCTTCGCGTTAGAAAAGCACATCGTAGAATGGGCGAGAGAAAAAAATGCATGTGTCTCACTTTCAAAATTGGACTCAAAATGCGAAGAATTGAACGTAGACAAAACTCAACTTGATAAATTTTTCATTATTCTACGAGAAATAATTAAAACAATTTGTGAGAATACAGACATAACAAATCGAATGAACCAACTGACAGAAACAATGAAGAGATTTAATGCTTCCACGAGATGGACCTCAGATAACGATGTCAATGAGCCTAAGACTCTTGTAGCTTTGGTGAAATCCCACGAAGGTTGCGAATTTGAAAACCAAAAGTTTGCAGAAATAAGCGATATCGTTTATGTGAGTTTGTATAGAGTACCAAATCTAGAAAGAGATCAATTAATGAAAACAAATCGCAATGGTTTTCTAACTTTTGGCGTGAAAAATATGATAACCGATATCGAATGGATTGATAAAATTGAAAATGCAAATAAGGCAAAGCAATACAATAGAATAATTTCGTCATTACCGATACTCGAAGCAGATAGAAGCACAATGGACCAGTTGGTAAATCAAAGATCATATTTTAGTTTACCTTTGGACGTTGTGGTACCAAACTGTTCACAAGACCGTTCAAATGGTTCTAATAAAACGAATATCTCACTCGGCAGACAAAAAAGATCAGTTTCACAAACACCTTCCGTAATTCACAGACAGAATCATTCAGCTATGACTTCATTCACGATAAATACGAATCAAAATCAAAAAATCGAAAGCACAAAAAATATTTCAAGTAAATTCTCACGAGCGTTCGATTGGTTTTCCAAGTTTCAAATACCATTTATCAACGAAGCGAATCCATTGCCAAGTAAACCAGAATCGAATTCGTCTATAAATCAAATTATTGCAAAAATAGATCCAAATAGTACCCTACTTTTACTCAACTTATTAGTTAGAAAGATTACCGGAAAAAGTCCAGCATTGCAGACAGTTTGCGAAAAATCATCGCCGTTAGAAATGCAGGCTGAAGCACTTGTCATCGTGACAGAATTTGAAGAGATTCTGAACGAATCTGCGAAGTCATTGGGATTATCATTGATGGATGTAAATTTCGATCCGGTTGAAGTACAGAATATAATAATTGATCAATTGAAGAGGGGGCGTTGTTCTAAAATACCAGAAGTGCTATTTTCATACATACAAGAAATCAATGTGGAGATACTGAGAGACAAAACGTTTTCGATGAATTTGAGAAAAAATTTAGGAATTATACCTTCTGATTAAATTAGTGATGTTTATAGATAAATGCGAAATCAAGAAGGGAATGAATTTATGAAATTAACGTTATGGATCTTGTGCGATTAATCACACTTCCCTACAAATATAGTGTTACTACTATGGAAATACCCAACTAATAATCCTCAATCTTCATCTTAAGACCTATAGGCTACAGTAGCATAAATCATCACCACTAATACCGCTAATCTTGAACGAATTATGCGAAGTGGACATTAGAATAATACCTCACAGGTGAATGAATGGTGTATACTTACTTACAAGATAACGTACAAATAAGTATGTATAATACTTGATGTATCTATCCATCCACTTACCGAAAAAGATATTGACCAAGAGTGACTTTTTCCCGGTTATCTTGAATTCGCAATTTCAATTTCGACATCACAATATTGATTATCAATCTTTTGAATCAAACGTGCAGAAGAATACACTAAACTTTAATTACCATGAATAGATGTTAGTTCCGTACCATCGTACCAACACGCAATCCAATAATTAGAGGCAAATACATTAAGTATGTAACAATGCAAACGCACACACGATAATGTTAGAGATCACCTTACATCATTGCACTACTACTCTACTAATTAACTTGACTAACAATTAATTAAATAAAGATAAAGTTGTTTTATACTTCGTAAAACTGGAACAATGCACGCATAGATAAGGAATATACATATCACATTATCAAAGGAATTTTCTTGTTTTATCAACAAAACTTCAGTTTCAAGTCTCCAGATTTTTATCAGCGTAAACAAAATTCAAGACTCAAAAGTACCAGAGAATTTAATTTTTTTGTCAAACGATACATAAAATTTTTAAATCACATAAATCCATGAGAGTAAATGGAAAAATAACTAAAGCGAAGTTGTTCTGAAAGGGGAGAAGTGATGTGAATTGTGATGTCGCCATCGGTTGTGGATAAATTTTTACAAAACCGGAATACGTTCATTACTCATTAGCATTGTAAATTGAACTAAGTAAGTATAAGTAAGTAAGTAGTAAAAAATTTCTGCATTCGTTCGTAAAAACCAGTTCGCTCATCTTATCTTATCGTGTTCTTGATACGAAAACGGTACCTACCTATATACATACAGTTTTGATTGAGAGAATAGAATAGCTAAATCAGAAGCACCCGTTACCAGATTATATTTTTTATCAGTTAGTTATTAGTACCTATTCAGTGATGATGAAGCGATCTTTCTTGACAAACAAATGCAACATAAGCAGTTATGTACGTAAGTTACTAATTTATGATTGAAAAAATAATAATAATTACTCATTCTCACCCCTTTATAAAGATTTTCGATTTACACTTTTTTTTTCTACAGTAATACCCCCACTTGAAATATAACATAACCAATTGACCACCTGCGAAACAATTCATCGATAATAATGGCTAGAGAAAGACTAATTTCAAAATGTTCTCTTCAATGGAAACCGTCCTCAGAAAATTCGATACGAATGGTGGTCATAGTTTTTTTCCTACTCACTTTAACACGTTCGTCCTCCACATTAGATACGACTTCTACGACTCAAGACGTAAAATCAGCACAGATAACAACCGAAGATCCAATGGTCGTACTGCGTAAACAACTCGATGAAGTTGCCAAACAACGCGAAGCAGCTCGGCAGCAGGAAGCCGAAGACAGGCGAAAAGAAGCAAAGATGCGCGAAGAAGAAAAAAATCTTCGAGAATTCGAGGCTAAATTACAACAAGCGGACGTGGATAAAAAACGAGAAGAAGCTGAGAAACAACAAGGTACGAGTAAAAAGCCAGACTCGCAAAATCAGTCTCAAGAACCTAAAAAGCCAATCGAATCTGTAAACAGCACGGTCGAAGTAGTCGAGAAAAAGGATGATCTGGAGGCTGATGAAAAAAGACAAGAAACAGCGACGCAGCTCATTGCACAAAAATACTTGAGAGGTCAAAAACGCAACGAGACCTTGATAAGTGAACTTTTAAATCAATGCCAGGTCCAAAACTGTTTCAGTAAAGTTATCAAGCAAGCGGTTGAAAAGATTTTGCAAAAAATGAAAGTTACAACATTGATCAAAACTGAACGTAAACTCAACGTGCCGGTCGAAGAGTCGACATATGTTTACAGATTCGTATCCGATAAAGTACCGAAAAAAGATTACGCAACTTGGACAGAGCTAGCTATTCGAGTGAAAGAAATCATGACTGTGAAAGCTTCCGCAAATATCACCGCGGAACTGAAACGAATCAGGGATAGCAAGGTACCGAATAAAATAAAAAATTTAATATTTCCCACCAAAGTGTGTATCAGAAATATCAAGTATAATGAGTTCTTGTACGCTGTCGGATCACCCGAACTGTGGTACGATGACAACAGACGTCACGTTTTTACAAGACTTGGCGGAAGTAGAAACGATACCGGCGAATCTGGAGAATTTACTTGGAAAGTAGAGAGCATCAATGGCACCAACGAGTTCTTCATAGTTAATCGTAAACATAATGAATATTTGTTCGTTGATAATTTCAAATGGGGTGAGGAGAATCGTTTTGCTTTTACTTGGACTGATGATGGGCCAGTGACTCGAAATATTTGGCAAATTATTTTAAATTCAGAAGGACGATATTTTGAGATAAAAAATGTCTCAAATAACGAGTATCTTTTCGCAGACTACGATAGAATTTTTAACGGTACGATGCGTTGTGCATTCACTCATTCTTCTGGAACCAATAATGCCGAAGGGTATTGGGATTTTATCAATTGTTCGAGTGAAAAATAGAAGAAAAAAGTGAATAGGTAGTATGAAAACATTTTTAAAAATAATTTTCATTTCAAATTATATTACATACTGATCCGAATGAGAAATTATTAAAAATTTAACATTTATTTGCTCTTCTGTGATTATTACTTAATAGGTACTAACGCCTTATGTATGCTATGAACTCATCAAGTCTTGAAGGTCAGTTAACTTCATTCCTTTTTGTTTTTTCTTCGACGGAGCTGTAGGTAAAAAAGAATTCAAAGGATTCAATTGTAAAGGTTTCATGAACTCTTTGAAAGGATTTATAATAGCTTCGGTGACATCTCGAAACATAGTTGGCTCATCGGTATCTGGTTCTAAATCATCGATCATCCGTCTAAACTTCCGAGACAGCTGCTTTTTGTAATTAATGATATTTTCATACGATGATATAAGAAAAATAACGTTATTGAAATGAAATTTTAGTAAATTATCGTCTGGTATGTCTTCGACGATCTCTTCCAAGAATTCTCTGATCCGCACAACGATCCCATGAGGTATCGATTTGATTGCTGAACACAAATCGAACAAGTTTGGTATTCCTTTGAGGAAACTAACGGTGGTAGGAGTCAAGATATTGAGTGGTTGTAAATTGGGAATTGGAGGAATCTTATCGCGACCTACTGTTATCTGTGAAAAAGATAGATATTATAATAAAATCACAAGTAGGTAAATAGGTATCTAAGTAGGCTTTGGTACTCTATGTTTATAGTACCATACAATTGTATACCTGCCAGCAAACCGCTGTCAATATGATGATGACTAGAGTTCGCTTCGCCATTCTTCTTGCAATCGCGTGTACTTACCGATGCGATTCTGCATTCTTGTGAAATTCTGACGATTTTCGCTACAATTTATACGATAAACCAGAAGGTCAAATGCAATCATGTATGTACCTCGTTGAGTTCTACAATGAACTTTAAACGACGCCACATTTTCATTAGGTACCTGCGGGTTGTGTTTAAAAATCATGAACTTCATTAGTGATGGTTGCTAGCTTTTTTCAGCTCAATTTTTCAAAATTGAAAAAAACGATGAAAAGTACATAATATTTTTTTCTAATTAATAAGTAGACTTATTCGAAAACATATCAGCCGAGCATCAATTCTTAAATAAATAAAATAATATCATGGAAATTTCCACCGATGAAAAATTTTTGAATTTTTTACTACTCGTGCGTCAACCATCTTTTACAAAACGTATAAATTTTCGAGCTCATTTTTCAAACTCGGGAAAAATTCAATAACGAGCAAAGCCATATTTCCAATAATTTTCAAACGGTGATGTTCACCTTGAGAAATGAAACGTGTAAATTATTTCGTGACATATACTGCTTCAAAATGTGTTTTTGCAGAGTGATTAAAACTTTAGTAACTTTTCATACACGTTTTCTATTCATTTGTTTGTGAAAAATTCGCAGTTTCTCTCCCTAGGGAAAATTTTACGCATCAAAACAAATACAAACGTGAGAGAAAAAGGGGGTAATTTGAAACACGACGAGTTGAAAATTCATACACAATAATTGAACAGAGAAAAATTTCGTGAGAAAAAGTCCCATCAATTGAACTGCCCAGCGAGTACCTATCTATTAGGCCTACTTAAACAGAATAATTTTTTACGCAAAAATCAATGCAGAAAAAAAAATCACATTGAAATTTACGGCAAAGGAGTATGCAATTCCTTCAACATCTACTTATTCTGTAGTTTTATTGCACAATTTCTCTTCAACCGAAACAGATAGACATTTGGACATACATATGCAACATTTTTTGCAGTCCTTTCAAGACTTTCCGTTCGACAATTTTTTTATAAGTTTTTTTTTTCTCTCAAAAAAAATTTTTTGAACAGAATTGCAAAGAGAACGTTTGCCAACTTTGTCGACTTTTTCCTGTAAATTTTTTTTCAAGCAAATATTTTTTTTGAAAATTTTATCGCGTGGTCAAAATATTCTTTAGAAAAATATTTTGAAAGGGTACCGGCGCATAGATAGGTGAAAATGCCCCAGAGCTGAAATTCGAAACTAACCGATGGAATTTGGTTTCTATGGTCTGAAAACCCCGTGGTAAAAATTTTAGCCCCTCACCCCTCCCCCACCCATAGTTATGGGGCAAAACGTTATTTTTTTCGACTTTCCC
>FIZT01040789.1:0-13127 GCA_900065295.1 Paracoccus marginatus
CCCCCTTGGAGTTACAAAAGACACCAATATGTCATGTGATAGGTAATTTGGTGTAGATTAAAACTGTATACCACCTTTTTTGTGCTAGGACCCATATTTAGGGTGTTATTGACTGAAAAATTGTCGAATCTATTATTAATTTCTTGATTCATAAAAAATTTTGATAATTTTATCTGCCCACTTTTTTCAAATTTTTCCGAATTTGAAAATTTCAGATTTAAAAAAAGTTTTCAAAAAATTCAATTTTTTTCATTTTTGAAAATTTGAATTCCTAACCAATCAAAAACCTAACTGTCAAGAAATTCAATTTCGAAAAGAAATTTATCAAACATTAAAAACCCTCACAATTTTTGATTTTCAGAAAAAACTGCGTGAGGTAGGGGGAGGGCGTGGTCAATTTTTTTTACACTTTTTAAAATTATTTTAAAATGAAATCGAATTGGAGAAATTTCGGGAAGATTTAACAATTTTTAATAAAATAACCGAAGCAAAACGTTCTGGAAGATTTTTAAAAATTGTTTATAGTAAAATTATTGCATTTGAATTGAAAAATCTCTTCTCAAAATTATGGCTTTTCAATGTACGATGGACCCAATTTGTACGAAAATTTATCAGTTCCTCGCACCAATATTAGTCGAGTTAGTTCGTTAAAAAAAAATAATGAAATAAGTTAATATGAGGTGAAAAAAGGGAACGAAATATGAGTCGTGCGAATAGTGAAATTTCAAAAAAAAAGCAATGTGAACAATCAATATGTGAACAATATTACCAAAGCTATACGAACACGCAGCCAATGAATTTAGTTTACGCAACATTATAATATATTTCAAGCAATTACAAGATAAAAAGGGAGAAAAAACTTGAAAAATCACCGGTGCATAGACCATATCATACAATCGAGTTATCGCTCAAACTACACAATAAAATAAAAAATAAAAATAAAAAAGAAATTCATGCCTATTATAAACTACACGTAATAAAATAACAATAAATTAAAAAAAAAAAAACAAAAACAATCAAAAACATAACACGAACAATCTTTGGATCGGGTTCCGCGTTAAGTAATAATATAATTTAAACATAATTTATATGAAATCACGAAAAATTTCACAAAAAAACACGCAAACATAATAGTACTAAAAAAAATAATAATCATAACTAACGTACAAAAATACACACATATATACAGTCGAAAAACTATTAAAAAAATTACCTAAGCCTAAATTAAATTAAAAATCGACGATTACTTGTCGCACGACGTCAAGAGCGATTCGATAAGTTCGAATTCTTCGAGCGAGTTGATAATCGGCGACAGGGTATTAGTGGTGAGGCATTCGATGAGCGACGACTCTTTGGCGGCGAATTGGTGGGCGACGTTCAGTACGGGCGTCGATGTTTTCAAAGGGGTGACCAAGTTGGTATTTTTATTTTGGAACGCCTTTCGAGGAAGTTGATTTTTCGAGTTTTTGACATTCGTTTGAAATACATTAGTAGTAGTCGTAGTAGTGATAGACGGCGATACGCGTTTAGGAGTGGGTGTTTTATTGGTTGCGTTGAAATCGCTGGTGAGGTGACAATACCGGTGATAGCGTCCGGTCGGCGACGATTCCAGCGATATAGATTTTCGAACGGTTCGTTTCGCGCCGGAGGGAGTTCTCCTCGGAGTTCTCGAAATCTTCACCTTCGGCGAGAAATACTCGTACGAGATGAATTTCGGATAATCGTTTTTGAAGTTGGCCGTTAGTCGGTGTACCGGTTCGAAGCGATCGTGATTTTCGTTCGGTAAATCGCGTCTACCTTCGCTAGTCGATTCCGAGCAATTTAGCGAATCTTCAAACGAGGACGATTTCGAAGTGGAGTCGGAGGAGTTCTGTTTGTTATCCCACTCGATGCGTAGCTTCAGCCTGACGCTGTATTCGGTCACGTCTGGCTCGAGTTTCGGTTTCTTTTCGTCGCTGCTGGTACTGCTCGAGGTTGCGGAGGCGATACCGTTGGTGCGCTGGGTATCGTCTTCGCCGTCCTCGGTGGATTTTGGAATCGAAGGCGAAGAACGTTTAGCGGTTCGGCTGATACGAAAGCTAGTTTTCAAATTATTAAGCTGGTTTGGTTCGGATTTGAATTTAAATAAAGGCGGCGACTTTGTTTGCGCCACCGGAGGACTGCTTTTTGGCGGCGTATTTTCATCGAAGAGATCCCTTTTTTTGCCAGATCCTTCGAGTATCCTGGCGTAGGTTTTTTGGTTTTTGACAGGCGAGTCTAATAGGACGCCGCTTTCATCTTCAGGTTTACTCGAAGCGTCCGATAAGGTAACGTAATTGCTGCCCATTTCGCGGGACGAATTGGTGGCTTGTTCTTCGTTAGAGTTATTCGTAGCATCGGCGAAGTTGTTGTTCTCTGATTCCGGACGATTTTCGTCGATCGAATCGGTCGTGATGTCGCTCGATTCGACGGAATGCGTCTCATTTTCGGCTGGCATCGAAGGTACGTCGACAGAGTAATTTTTGACCGTTACAACGTCGTCGTCGGTTTCAGTCGGTTCGGCAAACTCGTCATCTCCTTCAATATCGTTGCCTTCGACAGTTTCAACCGTTTCGGTATTTTCAACGAATTCGCCCTTGTCACCGGAGACGTTATTCTCTACGGTGATTACATCGTCAGTATTTTCGGTCGATGATACGAAACCGGATGGCACTTGATCGATGTTCTTAGCAGCTACGTCGACATTGGTACTGCTTTTTGGTATTTCGACTTTATCGAAAGGATAGGAAAGGACTTCATTTCGCTCGGTGACAAGCTGATCAGTATCTTCGACCGACTGGATGGATTCTGGGGATTCGTCGAAGGTATCAGTTTTAATCCCAGCGCCATCGTCGCTGTTATCAGACGATTCGGGTAACTCAGAGATCTTTGGTTCGGCGTCATTCTCAGAGCTAGCCTTCACAGATTCGACTAGTTCAGACGATTCATAAACGATGTCGTTTTCGGCGCCAGCGACGTTATTCTCTTCGCCATCGACATCGTTTTCATCGCCATCGACGTCGTTTTCATCGTCATCGACATCGTTTTCATTGCCTTCGACGTCGTTTGCAGCGCCAACGTCGCCGTCGTTGCTATCAGATTGTTCGTGTAATTCAGACAATTCTTGCCCGAAGTCATTTTCGGCACAGGCGTCATCTGCGTTACTTTCGGCCGCTTCTGAGGGTACTTCGGGTTCACAGATGACATTATTTCCCACGACGTCGTCGCTGCTATCAGGTTGCGAGTGTAATTCTGACGATTTTTGCCTACAGGCGTAGTCTGCGTTACTTTCGGTCGCTTCTGAGGGTACTTCGGATTCACAGATGACATCATTTCCAGCGACGTCGTCGCTGCTATCAGACTGTGCGCGTAACTCTGACGATTCTTGCCCGAAATCATTTTCGGCACACGTGTCGTCTGCGTCACTTTCGGCCGCTTCTGAGGGTACTTCGGGTTCGCTGATGACATCATTTCCTGCGGCTAAGTCGTCTTCGAAGTTGACGCTCGATTCGGTGGGCTCAGCAGATTCGAAAACGACACCGCTCTCAGACATAGCGACATCGTCGCTGGTTTCGAACAAATCGGCTATTTTTTCTGGTCCAAAAACGATGTTACTTCCGACTTCGGTGACGTCGGCGATATTTTCAGTCGATACGACTTGTTTTGAGGGTTCTTGGTTGGCGTCGTTTTCGGCAGTCACGTTGTCATCGATATTTTCAGTCAACTCTACAGATTGAGACAGCGTCGACGGTTCTTCAACGACGGAATTTGAATCGCTACTGACGCCGTTGTCTTCTTCAAGCGATTCGATAGACTCTGAATCCTTTTGACTGGTAACGTAATCGATATTTTTGATCGATTCCACGGAATCGGGCAGTTTCGACGGTTCTTCAGCGACGGAATCTGAATCGCTACTCACGTCGTTGGTCCCTTCAAGCGCCTCAACAGACTCTGAATCTTTTTGGCTGGTAACGTTATCGAGATTTTCGGTCGATTCCGCGGATTCCGACTGTTCAGATTCAGCCTCGGAGCCGTGCTCGTGATCGTTAATGACATTGGGGCAGTTTTCAAGGGACTCTTCAGATTCTGAATACCTTTTGTTAGTCACATTTTCATCGATATTTTCGGTCGATTCATCGAATTCGGACACTTCTGACGGTTCTACAGCGACAGAATCGTAATCGCTACCGACGACGTTACTTTCGACAAGCGATTCAGTACACTCTGAATTCTTTTGACTGGTAACGTTATCGATATTTCCGGTCGATTCTAGGGATTGCGACAGTTTCGACGGCTCTTCATCGAGGGAATCTGAATCGCTACTGACGACGTTGTTTTCTTCAAGCGCCACAACAGACTCTGAATCTTTTTGGCTGGTAGCATTATCGAGATTTTCGGTTGATTCCGCGGATTCCGACGGTTCAGATTCAGCCTCGAAGCCGTGCTTGTGATCGTTGATGACATTGGGGCAGTTTTCAAGGGACTCTTCAGATCCTGAACACTCTTGGTCAGTCACATTTTCATCGATATTTTCGGTCGATTCTTCGGATGTGGACACCTTTGACGGTTCTACGACAAAATCGTAATCGCTACCGATGATGTTGTTTTCTTCAAGCGACTCAATAGACTCTGAATCTTTTTGGCTGGTAATGCTATCGATATTTTCGGTGGTTTCTTCGGATTCGGCCACTTTTGACGGTTCTACAGTGACAGAATCGTAATCGCTACCGACGACGTTGCGTTCTTCGAGCGATTCGGTAGACTCTAAATTTTTTAGACCGGCAACGCTACCGAGGTTTTCGGTCGATTCTACGGATTTTGATGATTTAGATTCAGCAACGGAGCCGTACTCATGTTCGCCGTTGACATCAGTGTAAGATTCTGAACATTCCTCGGCGGCAACGTTATTAATAATTTTAACCGATTTTATGGATTCAGACGATTCTGAGAGGTCATCGGAGACATTATTTTCGACCGCAGACTCATCATCGTGATTTTCCGATGCTCTGTCGCCATCATTATCAACTTCACCGTTGTTCTCAAACGATGCGATACATTCCGCGAACTCTTCGTTGTCAATTTCAAGAACCGTAATATCGTTGATGTTTTCCGACAAGTCGATAGAACTTTCGGTTTCGTTAATTGCGTCATTTTCATCGATGTCGTTTTCGAATACCTCTGCGCATTTAGATTGTTCATCAACGACGTCATTTTCGACCAACACATTACCGTGATTTGGATCGTCGACCGGTAAATAATTATTATTCTCTTCAGCCACGAAGTCCTCTTCGTTATTGATTTGAGAATCGAATAGCTGACCAGATAGTTCACCGTCGTCATTTTTCGGTTCGAAATCAACTTCTGATTGAGGTGTAGGATTTTTCGTGGAGTCGCCGTTTTCTATCGTGTCATCGACGGTAATAACGTTGGAAGGATCTATACAGTTGACTTCTTGATTTTCGAATTCGGCAGTTTTAATTTCGCTATCATCATCCTGAGGGGTTTCTTGGCTCATCGAATCGTCTACGATCGTCTCACACATGACTTCGTTTCGATCCAGCAACACATTCAAGTCTGATGAAACTCGATCGTTGACACAGCTGACGTTTTCTTCGTCGAAGTGTGTACTCGGTTCAAGTTCAATTATTTCACTCGTGCCAACATTGCTATCGAATTTTGCTGCGTCCATCATGTTACAATCGTGACAAACATACTTGTCATCGTTCGAGTAAAAATTGTCTTCATTTTCATCGTTTTCGTCGTCGTCGTCGTCACACCCAGCGATATTCTGAATAGCTGGCGTATTTTCGAACGAGACAGCAAAAATGTTCGAATCGTCGAGAAAACTTTCGCCGAAAACCTCTTTTAAATTTTTGTACTCGATGAAAGTATCGTCAACGCCGATCGGTAGTTCGTTTTCGGTTGCCAGAATTCTGATGATAACGCTGTCGAACACGTCGAAATCGAAATCTGCATCTTGCCGAGACTTCGTCGTAGCTTTGGAGTCGGTTTCGGTGCTTCTTTCGATGTATTTACAAATTTCGCAATTCGAATGTACGTCGGACTGATCGCAGCTACAGCTTTGTCTGAGATATTCGGACGAATCGGGTTTGGTTACCGCATCATCTCGCGTTTCAGTGATGGTGTCGGTTTCAGGTACATTTAACGTGACTTCTGCGTTTAAATTATTTTCGTCGAGAAGCTTCGAGTCGGCGCAGGGCTCGTTTAGAAGAATCAACGTGTGAACCGAGTCTACAGATGAAGCAGATTCAGTAAGACGTTCGTTATCCAGATCACGAACATCAGTAGCAATATTTTCACGGTAGGGACGAAAGGTGGAAAATTCGACATCGTTTTCAGCATCGACCAAAAGGTAATCTTGCGACAAATCTGCGCTTTCAGTAATCGAATCCGCGCAATCACCGAGTTCGGCAGCATCGTGACCTTGATCGTCTGAGCCAATATCGATGACGACACCCAAATCGTCACTCAGCTCTTCCACAGGTTCGGCAAAGAGGTCGACTAGACAGAAATCATCGACGTCGAAATCGAACATTTTCTCGATCTGAGTAACCCATACAGCATCTTCAGGTTCCTCTGATCCAGACGATATACGACCTTCGGGAGGCGGCAAAGTCGACACAATTCCGGTAGAGATGACTTCGCTGCTCAACTTCATATCGGTGTAATCGCCTTCCGACGAACAGGTGATGATATCCTCCATTAGAATACCCGAATCTAGCACTATTTCCGATTCGTCGTTGGCGTCGTAGCACGTTCCGTCGTTTTTCAACGCTTCCAGATCTTCGGTGGAATCAGCCAGGCAGCTGATTAAAGACGTATCGCTGATGGTATGAGCGTCGCTGTCGGCTCCGTTATTGTCCAGAGTTGGACCACAGTTGGCCACCGGCGACGATCCCGTTTCCGAATCGTTTCGGTCAATTTTTTGATTTTTCACGTGCTCTAGGAGAGCGTCGGTCGAAGCGATACATTTGTCTACTGAAGCGTAGACGTTGTATTCGACCGTTGGTTCTTTTTCGATCACGTACGTGTCAGGTGTATCGCTTCTTTCGCATTCTGGTTCTGTATAGGCGGTGGTTTCTTCCAAGATCGACTTCAACGAACATTTCGAATCGGATGTGTTCGTTTCTTCGTAAATCACCGCTAGTTCGGGCTGATACCGAGAAATGGTGGGAATTTTTTCGATAAACGACGTAACGCATTCTTCGACGCGTTTCGCATCGTTTTTGTGTACGATGTAATCTTCATCTACGTCATTCAGCGACTCGTACGTGTTCCACTCGACGTCCTCGTCGTTCTCCGCATCGTCGTGCATTAAACTAGAAGACAAACTGCAATCGCTGAAGTCATCTTCTTCGTCGAATTCTTCGTTATTTTGTTTACACACGACGGTGTCTTCGTCCGCAGACGTATCATCGGATACGGCTGTCTTCGTCGTACTCGTATTCATCTCGCTGGATTCTTCGGGGTTTTCGTATTCGTGACCTACGTACGAACTGAGCGACAAAAATCCACGTTCGCCTTCCATATCGTTTTCCGGAGACATCGGTTCTTCTTCATCTTCGGTAGTCGGATCCGAAGAGAAATCGTGCACCGATTCCAGCGATCCTCGCGAATATTTACCACGCGACGCTGGTAACTCGATCAACGTAGTTATTTCCGTATCCGAACAATCGAAGCTGGCCGATTTCAACGAAACATTGTGAAACTCGGGCGACGTCGGAGGTACGGGTAAAAACTCCGGACGTGCTGGTCGCTGCTTGAACAACGAGCCTTGTTTGAACCGCGTCATCAGCTCGTGAGCTATCTGTTTGAACATCTCGTTCATATTGGGTCGATGCGCAGCAGCAGATGAATCGTCGTCTTTGACGCAATCCGACGAACGTACAGGACGCAACGATTCGCCGATCGTTTTCAATATCGGACGCATTTTTTTTATTTCCCAAATTCGTACGATAAATTTCTCTAATTCTTCCGTGTAGTAATCGTAATTGTCTGCGGAGAATCCAAAGTACATAATGATTATTCTTCGCGGACGCCAATCGACGACCAAGGTGTTAATTCTCTGCTCCCATAACACGAACGTTCCAACAAAGAAAAAAAATAACTACAGGTTCACTACGACGCGAGCTAAAAAATATATACAGACAGAGAGAACAAGAATAGGTACCCAGAGATGTACTCAGTGACATGGAATCTTTTCATGTTTTGCAATAGCTCAAGCCTAATCCCGGTGTTAGTTTCAATTTTTTTTTTTTTTTATAAATAGCGTAAGCGGGTCGTGCAAAAGCAACTAACTACGTGTAAAGCGTTTTTCACAAGGTTATGATTTTTTTTTTAGTCTTCTCTTGGTTATACAAGTTACCTAATTTTATCGTCGTTAATAAACGAAGTCCAACGTTTGGTTAAATGTAAAAAACCAAGTTAATTTGTTACAGAAAAATTTGTCTCGATACTGTTTACTTGTTGTATAACCGTATCTTTACATACCTCTGATAAACGCTTTAGAGACTGCTTGGAGTTTTGAAAGTTTACGATTTGACTTATCTATTCGCCAAATGAAAGAAAAAATGAAAAGAAAATAGTGAACTAGAAGCGTACAACATGCGTCTCGATAAATGAAACACTGAGGAAAAATCTTCTAAATAAAAATTTACAAGGAAATAAAAAAAAAATAAAATGAAATGTACAGATAATGAACCACGTGCAAAAATGAACCCAATGAGCACCCCAAAGATGTAAAAAATCCGATCACCTACGATACGACAGTCGATATAAAATTCTCAAAAACTTACCATCGCTTAATACCACTTCAGCTTGGCTGGCTTTTGGTACTGTGGTAGTTTCGATTTGGATAACTCGCATTTCTGTAAGAAAAAAATTCATATCAATACGAAATACAAAAATTACAAATTTTCAAGAAAAATATCCGCGCACAAATCGAAGCAAAATAAAATCTTGCGATAAAAAAAAAAAATTATTAAACGCGATCAAAAATAGCAAAGTTTATTCGAAAGCAAAAAATAAACAAAATAAATCGGAGCTGTCCAATTTCTTTTTTTTTTCGTTCAAAAAACTGCTCAAATCATCTGAAATACAACAGCTAAACCTGCTGACGAAGCTACCAAAAACATAAAAAAAAAGATGCAACCGATCGCGTTCGACTAAAGCCTACCATGCATTAGGCTTTTATCTTCGGTGTCGTCGTTAACTCTGGTATTTTGTCGTTTACCTGAAGGAGGTAGAGATGACGATAACGCGTCGCTTTCATCTTCATCGTCTGCGAAGGAAAAATCCCCAAAAATGGGACATTAGTCAACTTGAAACGCCATCAATTATCTCGTCGATCGAATTCAACTTACAGTACGAATCGCCGCGTTGCTTTCGTGTGATATCTTTCTTATAATTTTCGATTTCTTCGTCGGTTATAGCGTCGAAGGGATTCTTAGCGTAAGGAGTTTTATATACGGTTGCGTTATGTTGGTATTCTCGTTGAATGATACCTTTCGAGGCGGCACCTACTAAAATGACTTGATCACTGGTGCCGGAAATGTTCGCATCCTGAATGAAGAAAAGTAATACGCGATTAATGATACTCCAATCCGACGAATCTATACGACTACGAGTAGCTGGACGCGAGGTACCTGTAATTTTTTCGCTTCTTCCCACGAAACGCCTTCTAAAATATGCGATTGTGGTCCTGAGGTGATTTTATCGGCTCTTCTGTTCTCTTTGATCTGTTCAAAAATACAAAAATATTACGTAAATTGAAATTTTCCAAACGAAACACGAGTCTTGAATCAATTAACCAACCTGTTGCTGCAATTTTTTAAATTCTTTCGGGTTCGTATTTTTTGGAACGAACTGTAAGGCGTTTTCAATCTTGACAGGCGTACTGGTATGAGAAGGACTACCATCGGCAACCCACTGTCACACAGACAAAACCGGCGCCATTAGTATTTTCACCAAAAAATTATAAAAAAAAATTCCAGAAAAAAAACCTTATCGTAATATTCTCATTAAAAAAAAAAAAAAAAAAAAAAAAAAATAAAAAGGGTTAATTTTTTTTTTTTTAAAAAAAAAATCCAAAAAAAAAACCTTATTGTAAAATTCTCAAAAAAAAAAAAAAAAAAAAAAAAAAAAACTTCAAAAGCGTTAATTTCGTTATTTTGAAAACTGAAAAAAATTTAGCACAAAAACTCGATAAAAAACAATAGCAACCCAGATTCATAGGCTTGGTTTTGTCTGTGTCTCTACTGCAACATACACTGAAGAAAAATTTGAAAAAAAAAGAAACAAAAAAAAAACAAGCCGAAACGAAAATATGAGGTATTAAAAAAAAAAGCTCAACTATCGCTCTCGTTTTTCTTTCAAAGATTTCAGACACAGAGGGGCCTAGACAAATCAGCCATACAAAGCAACATGCATCGAATCGTATTCGGGTTTGCTATTTAAATTTATCGCGTTTTCTATTTTTGAAAAAAAAAATCTCGTTAAGGAAAAAAAGTAATTTAAAAAATCCTTAATAAAATCGAATAAAAAATTACGAATTCGGACATCGACATTTAAAGCCGCGTAACTTTCGTTAATTAACAAAACAGCTTCAAGCATTACCTCTTCATTGTTCGCGTCAACCCACTACAAATAAACAAAAACAAAAAACAAAAGAGATAAAAATACAACACGCAACGTTAAACAAAGGAAAAACAAACAAAATTAAAATCAACGCAAAAAAAAGAACTACGAATAAAACTACACTTAAGCTAAAACTACGAAGTAGACAAAATAATAGAAAAAAGAACTAACGAAATAAGTTCGTGCAATACAAGAAGATAAATTAAACAATTAATAATCATGCGGGTTTTCCAATCAGTTGAGAAGAAGTTGACAAATTTTTTAATCTTGGAAATGAAATCATTTCGAAGTTTTTTTTTTTTTTTTCTCAACTAGTTCAGCTCATAAGAGCTATTCGTCAACTTGATCCAATTTATAGGATAAATGAATACACGTAACACATCTCGCTTCCCATCAACTCGTATCCCATTCGTCTACTTTTAAAATAAATTTCGAAAAAAAAAAATTTTAAATATTAAACATGCGATACCCGATACCGAAACTAACCCCAAATACCGTCTAAGAGCAATTTCTACTCAAAAGCGACAAATTCGTAATTTTTTCAATTCCCTTCGAGCTCTCGAACGATCCTCATCTTCATTCAAGATACGAAGAAAATAAAAATCCAGAAATGCTCGATAATATTAAACTTTTGTAATTCATTTTTAAAATGCACAATTCTTGTAATGTCATTTATATAAAAAGCACACAAGCAATGCATACTATGGATAAAACACATTTCTGGTGAATATTGTAAAACATTATAATGGAAAAAAAAAATTAATTTATCTAAACCATAACTTACGATAAAAAATAATAAAATAGCGAAAGTTTTTTTTTTTTTCGTCGTAGAAATTTTAAAAACGTAAATAAAATTCTTTGCTACCCTTTGGTATCACCTCCCTTCCAGTATTTCTATATTTTCAACCGCATCTAGCGAAAAAAATTTCCACCCTCTGGCCTCTTAAAAGCTAAATTGACCTAAGAAATTTTTTTTTACTCGATAAAGAAGCGCTTTGGAATTTACTTCCCAAAAAAAAAAAAGAGTGAAAGAAAAATAAGACAGCTTTTCTTTCGGAATACTCTGCGTCTATGTAGTTTTGATTATTAATAAATAGCCTACATCAAAACTCTCGCGATAGTGCAAAATAGTCACCCTTTTTATCGTTCACCTATTACTAGCGTAATTGAAATATTTAATTTTGAGTTCCACCGAAAGCGATGGTCTCTACCTTTGTAATCTTCTTCGGGTCAGCCGTTCCCGTTTCCAGGATTTCCACTTTTTGGTACACGTTGGGCGAGTTCAACCATCTAATGCGGTCGTTTCCTTTGCCTCCGAATGCTTTCTTCCATTGTCTGAAAGTATAACAGTCCATCGATAAGAAACACGTAAATAAATTCAATTTCGGAGGGGGAAAAATCTTCCATCAGTACCCTTTGTATAATTCTTCTTCTTCGAGCAAATATCCCAGCGACGAAACGGCCGGTGGCACTTCGACGTCATTTCTGGGACGCGGCAATTCGCCTTTAATCAGCGGCTGCCGGTACACGTAACCAGTTCGGAAACCCTGGACAAATTAGGCAGAAAGAAAGAAAGAAAAATTTAAAAAAAAACTCGTGTAAGCGTACGCCGCGCCATGCCACGCGTATGTAACGAGACAAGATAAACATCGTTCGCGCGACGTCACCGTTTATCGGGCTCATTATCGAGGCAATCAACTCTCGTAGCGCGCGGTAATAATTTACCGTGAGGTAATATCGATACCGAAAACACGCGGCAACAAATTAATCGCGATTAATATTATTCGGCGAGTGAAAAAAAAAAAAAAAAATACCGAGGAAAAACAAGGATGTTTATCGGCTCGTATCGGGCGTAAAAGTAAACACTTGTACGGCGATAGATTGAAATCGTTATTTATAAATTATTAAATGGTTGTTTCCCTCGCTCGGTGGGACGGATGGCGTGGCCGGTGTTCTTACCGCGTTATCCAGCATTCTCATTAAAGCTTCGAATTCCAGACCGCCGATACGCCATCTTTTTTCGGTAGCTGCGGCCGCTGAAGGCACGTTCGATACGGGGGGCGAAATACTGTCGGGCATTTTTCTGGCCGCGTCGTACATCGATTTTCTCATCTCGTCCGATAAAAACACCAAGTTATCTTTGCCTAAAGGCAATACTTTGAGCTGCCGAACATAGAAATCAAATTATTATCAAAACTGCGAAAACTGAAAAAATTCTATATAGTCTAGTCAAATTAGGGTTTCACTTGTAATAAATTGGGGAAAAAAAATTTTTTGCGCCAAAATGCTCAGGAAGATGTCCTAATCAACATACAAAAACTCACCCAAAATCGGTGCGGTGCTCCTTGTTTTTTGCACTTTTCTCGTTTCTTATCGCTTTTATCGAAACATGAGCTCTATACAATTTTAAAGGGCGTAAAATTTTACATAAAATTGATTCTATGAAATTTTTT
>FIZT01040826.1:0-11712 GCA_900065295.1 Paracoccus marginatus
TTTTATATCTATTCACTCACGTACTGACAATGTTTTTTTCGATTTCCCAAAAAAGAGTTTTTTGGACTAACCCGGCTTTGGAATTGACGTCTTCATATGTAAGCGAATTCTTGGGAAAATCGTTCACGAAGAAATAACCATATTCTTTGAAAAAATTATTCCTGAACGAATGAATCACTTTCGCAGGAAACAGTTCGCGAAAGAATTTTCGAAATAAAATTCGGGACAGAATGAAATTCAGTTGAAGCAAAAATTACGTATTTTCCTTGGAACCAAAATTTTTCTAAATTAATCCAAAAAATCTTGATTTGGTCCAAAACTCTCCTCTCCACCCATCCATCTCGCCTCCATCCATCAACTTCGCTACCTCATTCGATACACTTGAACATTGGCCGATCAATCACCCGCCTTGCCACAGCACTCACGATCAAAATCCCATAACCTTAGATCAATTTAGCGATGACCTGCGCAGCCTTCACCCCGACTGGCAAATTCCTTATACTTGGCCGAGTCGATCTTTGACTCTGCGCTTATTTCAAGTTCCATCTTCGATCGCATCGTCGAAATCTTCGTCTTCGTGCACTCGGTCCGGCGTGTAATTCGAACGTGACCGTGTGTTTAGAACGGTAGTCTCTCTCTGTTTAGATAAGCTTCATCATCATCCGCCCAAATGTACTTTTAAAAAGCCACCAGCAACGGCAATCTGCCGGCTGCTAGTTTCGGACCCGGGATCAGCACCATTTACTCTATGGTATACGATCGTGGGTAGTTAAACTGGTCACTGTACGCAGCGTACCACGAGTGCATTGCATAGGTAGAGGTACATGCTGCATGTACACAGTTGCGACGATGAGCAGCGCAGCTACATGCATACGTAGGTCTATGCACTCGTCGCTCGTACGTATACCGCATATCTTTTATCACCAGTAGAGTAGTACTCGTATTGCGTACCTAGCATGCGTGTATATGGTACCTACGTATTATGCAAAGCCAAAGGTTCCCCGAGCCTAGCTATACGGAGTTCTTTCTCAAACATCGACGCAGAAGAGAGCCTAGCGCAGATACCAGCGCGTATACCGGTCCCGGTATCTGCTGTGTCGGTCGTGCAGTCTTCGCCGCGCCGTAGATAGAACATAGAAACGCTGCTCCATTATAATATAGTAGGTATACGTACCTTGGCGGTACCCAGCCCGATCGGCATTCGCAGCGAACGGGTTAAGACATTCTGAGTCAGTCGGTAGACCGGTCGGTAAACGTTTTTAATGCTGGTTAGGTAGCCTCGAACAGGAGTGGTGGTACTGGTCACAGGTGGGGCCGAGACATACAGGGTCAGGTAAAGTAGCATCGAGCGCGATAAGACCGCGCCACCACGCCACCGCCGCCACCGCCGAGCCTAGCGTTTAGCCTCGACTACGCGTACGCGTACCTGGCCCGAACCTCTCTCTGCGAGTATTGGTGCGGCTCGCCACGTCTCTGCGCAGCGTTTCGCGCTTGTGTTCGCCACATCTTCTGTTTTCTGATTTGGAAACACATTCTTCCACCACCGTATTCCTCTGGTGTGCCCTCCATCACGCGCGTAGCCACCGCCAGGTAGCAGTGATGTCGAACTAATCGATCTTTTCGCTCGATCGCGTCACAGACACAGCGGCCGAGCAGTATCGAGTATAGAGCGCCGATGTGTACATAACAACGCCACCACGTCGCGTCGCCTTCATCATTTTCTCCGTCCCCTTGACCGTTTCCCTCGCTAATTCGATAGTTTAAAATTTTTTTTCGACGACTTTGTATACGTTTTTTTCGCGATTTGAAAATTTTTCCAGTGAATTGTTCTTGATGTGATTGTGTTTCTGTAGTTTTCGTTAATCGTGTCGTGCCAATGCGATTGTTGCTGGTGATTTTCTTCAGTATTCGTTCACAGTGATCTCGAAATTGTATCTATTTTGATGTACGTATAGTCGATCTGCGCGTATTTTTTTCGCCATTAATTCTGATCTCGAGTGCAGTGCCTTCGTGATGATCGTTTGTGATTGATATTCGCGATGTGTTTCGCGTGTGTCACCGATAACCATCGTCGTACGTGAGCCGAGTGTCCGAAGAGCTTCGTCAGCGATTGATAAAGGTGAGTTCCTTCAACAGTACCCATCAACTCAAACCTCATACCTTCAGTACTCGCAGCTCTCTCTCTCTCCTTCTCGGCTTATGTAATTTGAAAAAAATTTATGCCAAATTGACAAACCAAAGTGCCAGATCTGTGGCTAGGCTAACTACCTACGAGACTTATTTACGCGCGTCCGCGGCACCCGCTACTACAATTTCCTATAATTCCGAGAACCATCTATATGGCAGCTACAAATTAACTCTCGAGTCGTGAGAATGGACTGTTAAACCGTGAGCGAGAGAGAATGTCGATTCGAAAAGAAATTATAACGTATTCTAATTAACCGAAGAATTCGTTTCTGTGTTTCACTTCCATACGTGTCCCGCCCCTTTTCACCGGCCACCTCGTCCTCTGAGTCGTTCTTATGTGTATGTTTTAGAGCTGGACTACACGCATAAACGCCCAATGAGATGTGGTTCCTCGATAATATACCTACCATTTAAAATTGATGAAAAAAAATTCTACAAATTTCATATAGTTACCTGTGCTCGAAATCGAAATGCTCATTTTTTCGACCAACACTTCCATCGTATACGATCCTCGTATGGCAAAATTACCACTCTTGAAAGCTTCTTGATCGAATTCATTTCACCTTTCGCCCGTTAATCTACAACAAAACAAGCGAGTATGCGTACATTATGGTTCGTTACCAGGAATTATACCTGGATAGGTACGTACGTTTTATAGGGCAAAGATAAGGCACACTCTTATGGCTGCGAATACCTACACCTGGATATATTTTCTTATCGCGTATAAGTATATTTTTAACGACTCGAACACGTACAAGCCCTTTAGATACGTTCGGATGCTCGCTGCTCGGTCTTTGCTCTTTGCTTCCAGTTCCAGGTCAAATTTTTCACATCAATTCAAGGCACAAAAGAAGTTGACGCATTTTGCGAAATTGACTTAGGAAATACCTATACACAGCGTTCCTTTAAGTTATGACCATCATCGATAGCTTCGATGGTCGAATTTTTATCCTTGCATACAGGGTGTCCGTAAACAGAGAAACCGGTTGGGGTAAAAAATTACGATGTTTGAGATTTTCTATGAAATCTATTCCACACCCTAAGACCAAAAAATTCCACGTTTTCAGTTTCCTTGAAACCGGTTTCATTGTCAGCAACCAGTTGCCTATAGCTCTCCAAAAAATAGAGCCACAAAAAATTTTGTGAAACAAAACTGGTAGAGCTTGAAAAACTAAGTATTTTTTGTCCCTTGTAATTTTTGAACCGGTTCAATGGTTCACGAGATATTAACCGGTTCAGAAATGAAAATTCTACCAATTCGCAACCAGTTGGCAATAATTCTTCAAAAGAATAAAAAAACAGAAAATTTCAAAAAACAAAGTTTGTAGAGATGAAAAAAATTCGACTTTTTGAACCAGTTCAACAGTTTCTGAGATATTAACTGGTTTCAAAACGAAACCAGTTAGTACGAATAAAATCCGAAAAATGCGGGTTTTGCCCTTCCATTTTTTTCAATTTTTTTCAAATTTTTTTTCCTGAAATTCAACGAAAAGAAGCCCTTTCGATACCAGTTATGTTTCAACTGTTGAACTGGTTCAAAAATTACAAGAGACAAAAACTTTCGAGTTTTTTGAGTTCTACAGAGTCTATAAATAATTTTTTGCAGATTTATATTTTTGTATACTATCAACAACATCAACAACTGGTTGTGAAATTTGGATTTCTGAAATCGGTTTATACTTCAAAAACTACCAAACTGGTTCAAAAATGACAGATGACGAAAAATGTTCAGTTTTTCAAGATCCACAAATTCTATTCCACAAAATTTTTTCTATAAAACTACCAAACTGGTTCAAAAATTACAAATGACGAAAAATGTTCAGTTTCTCAAGATCCACAAATTTTATTCCACAAAATTTTTTTTATCTCCAATTTTTTGAGGAAGTATCAACAACTGGTTGTCAACCATGGAGCCTGTTTCTACAAAAAAGATCGCATTTCATTAACCTCTTGGTTATATGAGAAAATATCCAAACCCGCATTTCTTCCCCAGCTGATTCTCTGCTTTTGGACACCCTGTATATAAGGATAAAGCTTTATTCATCAGTTCAATGTCACCGTTGATTTTTTTTCAATCAACAGATTCAAAGGTAAAAAATTTCTCCTCACCTTAAAAAATAAATTTCTCAAATAGCAAGAGAAATCCTCCAAAAAATCTTAATTTTCAATTCACAAGAAAAATCTAAAATTTCCAAAAATATTCCAATTTTTTGTGGGCGTCCGAGGGAGAGGGAGTTGGCAATTCAAAACAAAAAGAGCAAGTTTCTGAACAAAAAAAATCTAAAAAAATCTTCACTCTCAGAATACTCTCTTAACCACGCCATAAAACTGCCTTCGAAACCACCAAAAAACTCGCACACACATTTCACGTAGCACCGTTAGATATTTTCATCTTCATTCCTTTCGCCTACTCCTCCGTCACCCATTTCGAGACCAAATTAACCTCACACATAATATAAAGATAAAACGTTATACCTACGATCTATCGATCCGCATCTCGCTGCAAAAAACACTCAACATCGACCTTGCTTCTCTCCGCATCACACTCTTCGAGATCGAGAACCTCCCTCTCCCCCCAATCGTAGATCGCGAATACGAATTCGCCCCACGGGCCACAGCAACCATAAAATCGCCCGTACGTATATATCGTCGTCGCCTTTTACGAGCTTCAGCTCTATAGGTTTCTGCGGTCTCTCATACGTACGCATATTATGTAGCTCTAATATGAATTCGCTGTGGACGCAAATTAGATCTATCTGTCTTTCAATATCGTCAGTACAATCTGGCCTGTGCCTGGTTGCTCGATGAGTCGGTCGTCGTCGTCGTTCTATACGTATGTAATGATCGTTTTAATTTTATATCTATCGTAAATGTACCTCTACCTATTATACATGAACAGAAAGAAATGGACAGAAACCTGTTTCGTGGCGGAAGATAGAAAGAGAGAGAGAGAGAGAAAAGGCAAACAACATACCAACAACAACCAGACCTGGAGAATGTACTGCACGTTATAAATGTATACTCTGATTACATATTTTATTATTAATAATAATTTGAATTTTAGATTGTTCTTTAAGAAAAAAAACGCACGCACAGAGGTATTTACATCCCTAGAAGGAAAATTTAACGTGCATGGGTGAAACAATAAATTTCCCTAATATCGCCAGTGTAACCAGTTGCATAACAACGTAATCACGATCAAAGTAAATGCACCGAAGTATGCACGAAGTGCAATGTAGAGGGAAGAAAGGAGTAGAGAAATGAGGGACTCTCGTTCTGAAATTTCATCAAGGCCTCTTTGTGGGCAAAAATTTACTAAAATTTTAAGGAAAAAAAATTGAATAATTTTCATTTTAATTTTTTTCTTCATTTTTTTTTTCATTATATTTTTTTTCTTTCATTTTTTTTTCATTTCTATTTTGTTTCATAATAATTTTATTTCAATTTTCTGAAACTTGAAAAAAAAAAATTGAAAATTACGATGAAAATTATTTTTAAGGAAATATCAACTTATCAAAACATTTTCCAAATTTGAAGAGCAGGGAGGGACTCCTCAAAAATGAATTTTGCTAAGGAGTGAAATTACGTATCAGATATCGAGGAACAACTTTTGTTTGAACACTTTTTCCCCACGGCGCGGCCCATAGATTAGGCAATACGCTCGTTTGAAAACATAAAATTGCGTATGCGGTTGAACACATAGAGACCCGACCAAATTTTTCAATTTTGACCGCATAAATCCACTACTCCCAGACCTTCGACTTCATCCATCTCGACCGTACCGTACTTTCGATCAATATCCGCGTGTGTGGCTGCGGCTGCGGTGACACCGGCGGCGCCAAAACTATTAACCCGAACGATTTATGTATCGTTTACGAGATTCGTGTCGCGTCATCGACGTCGCTGGCATACGTTCACGAAGACGAAGAGGGTACCTCTGGCATCGGAATCTAATCAGATTTAAATACCGCCCATCTCGGGGGAAGACATCTTATTAAAATGGAAACGCGAAAAAAAAATAACCTAACGATTTCCGTTACAGCAGTACACGGACGTATGTACGAATCAATACACTCACACGTGCCCGCTCGGCCGACCATAAAAAACCTGTCAGTGTCACCTACGAAAAGCCAGGTCGCGCCTGAGCTTCGCTCGCGGTCAACAAAGTAATCAAAATCCACTCCAGCTACAGTTGCACTACCATACCATACCATCGCGAGGCCACCTCGTTAACGCGTTCGTCCGACTGACGCTTCGTCTTAAGTAATCGAAAAAATCCCAATCACGCGGCCATGCACTGGAATCCCTGTTCCTATTCCACGCAGGCCAGTCCGCGTATACAAATCGATCCAGTAAGCACACCGGTAAATCACGCTCGCGCACTGGTATTCGTCAAAATTCGTGATCTACTCCACCCCCACTGATCCGCATCCCAAGCTCGAGAGAGCTACGCTGCGGTTCAATTAACCCAGCACGCTAGGCTGATCTTCACGCCACGTCGCCACGTCTGCGTATCTCTAATCCATCCGTATTTGAACTTATTTTTTCTCCCGCAGGATCTCGTCGTCGTCGCTGAAGCAGCCATGCCAGCAACGCCGACCAGCAGTGCCAGCGGGGCTGAAGATAGCCCGATGAGCTCCAGTTCCTACTTGATGATGCATCGTACGGTCGAAACCACTTCGGCCTTCGTACCGGTCGTACCGTCGCGGGCGATGCATCTGTACCGTCCGTCCAACGATAATCTGGTCTCGATGATGGCCGATAAACGCAAAGAGCTCGCGATGCGCGAAGAAGCAGCCAACGTGGCGGCTGCCATGGGATTACCTTTGCATAGGTCGGCTGGTCTGGCGCCGCCGCCCGGAATACTGGACGGGTTACCCGGATCGGCGGCCGCATTCAGTTCCTCTAATATATTTCCGGGAGCCGCCAATCCGGCTCTGTTTCCATTTGCCGGAGCCAGCGCCGGAATTTACCCACCCACCGGAGCTACCCATGCTAGACTGATGAGAGCTCCAGGCAGAGCGCCCAGGCCCAAGAAGCAGTTCATTTGTAAATTTTGTAACAGGCAGTTCAGCAAGTCGTACAATCTACTCATACACGAACGTACCCATACCGACGAACGTCCTTATTCTTGTGATATTTGCCAGAAGGCTTTTCGAAGGCAGGATCATCTCAGAGATCATAGGTGAGTTAGCATTTTCTTTTCTCTAGTTGTATTAGGTAGGTATGTATTTCGAGTGAAAAAGGATTTTCCATCATGTGAATTGTTTCGAAAAACATCGAAAAAATGTATCATTTTACTGCGATCAAGTTCAATAAATTGAAAAAAAATCTCAAATATCAAGAAAAAACAAACAAGCTCAATCAATTCATCAAAATCAAAAAAATTTCAATCAGGAAGACTTTAAAAAATTCTCCAAAATTCAAAAAAATTCTTCAGGAAATCAGTCAATGAATTCCTCAGAATGCCCCTCCCCCTCAAAGTCAATCAGAAGGTGCCTCAAAAATTCTCCAATGAATTTTTTAGTATTTCAATCATGAGGTGAAAACCAACGAATTCAATGAAATTTTAATAAGAAAATCGTTCCATAAATTCTTCAGAACTGAACAAAAATCACTCAGAAGGTGGCTCAAAAACTCTTCAAAATACCAAAAACGGTCATCAGAAGAAGGTTCAAAAATTCTTCAAGGCCTCACATCATTCAATGAATTCTTCAGAATTTCAAAAAATCGGATGACTCAAAAATTTTCAATCCAGAGATCATTCAATAAATTTTTCCGATGCAGTGAGGAGATCATCCAAGAAATTCATCAAAGTCTCAATCAGGAAATCATTCAATGAATTTTTCAGAATTTCTAAAAAGAAAATCGATCAGATATTGGCTGAAAAATCCTACATGCCTAGCCTTAACTCAATAAGAAAAATCATTTGATGACTTCTTTTTAATTCAAAAACAACAACAACAACAACAACAGGAAGTTGAATCAAAAATCCTTCAAAATTTCAATCAGGAGACCATTCAAGAAATTCATCAAAATCTCAAATCAGGAAATTATTCAATAATTCTTCAGAATTTCCAAAAAAAAAAAATAGAAGGTGGCTAAAAATTCTTCAATATTTTGATCAAGATCATTCAATGAATTCTTCATAATTACTGAAGGGGGAGAATCAATCAGAAGGTGTCTCAAAAATTCTTCAAAATTTCAAATAAGTAAATTATTCGAAAAATTCATTAAAATTTCAATCAAGGAATCATTTAGCGAATCCTTCAAAAATTTCCGAAAGAAATCAATTAGGCGATGGCTTAAAAATTCTTCAAAATTTCAATAAGAAAATCATTCAATTAATCCTCCGGGATTTTTTTTACCAACTCGCGACTTCGACTAAATTCATGGTTACATTTGGATAAATCGACGAATAAATTGTCAATTATTTTATAATTTTTTTTAAAACACGAGCACGGAATTTTTTTCCAAACCAAGTATTTTGACCCTTCTTCCATTCTGAGACAAACAGTTGAAAAATTTCCTACGCGGATAAATGCAGCGGAAATCGTAATCACTTCGCCGAACCTTCCACGAAACTGACCGTAAGCAGTGGAAAAATGAAAAAAATCATCCATTATCTCACACACGAGCGCGATAGATCAACGTAGGGAAAATTTATCCGCAAATTTACAGGTATGAATAAAAATAACGATGAAATTTCGCATCATTCTTTACTCGAAGTAATTAGCCGAAGAATGAGCGACCAATTAGGGGATGTAAATGGCGTAAAATTTGGTCGATACGCGCATCGAGCGACCGTGCACGGTTCTTAATTATTAATCGACTCACTCTTCGAGTTATTCTTGCGAATAAACGTCGAGCACGGCTGACTATACGTTCTCCAAGACGAGCAGATCATTACGTAGCGTCGATAGCCAGCACGTTCTGTACCGGAAAATTATATCTACCTATCTAAGTGTAAAGAACGAACCTAAACACGAATATAAGCGGGTTTGCGTACCTACGACTACACGAAGGAGAGCTCATTAGCGAGTACTTGTTAGCACTAATTGGATATTAATTTTTACGCGGTGGCGATTAGCGGAAAAAATCGCCCGCAGATTAGCATAAATATGTGCGCTCGTACGAGTACGCCTAACGCCTATAATGGTGGCGACTATTAGTCGAGACAATGTCTCCGGTTCATGGATCGCGCGAAAAGAAAGCTGTTGAAAAGATGACGAACGTGCACAGCAGATCGTTCCAAGAACCACTCGACGATCGCGATGACAACTCTTTGACGAATGTAGGTAGAAAATGGTTGAAGTTGTGTAACGCCAACTTTTATGCCTATGTAAATCGAAAATGGAACCGTTTGTCAACCACCATCTCCTCTCTTCCACTTCCCAATTGGATAAAAAAAGCAACGTGGTTTGCATTTGATAGGTAGTTCATTTGAACAGGTTTCAATCAAAATTTTTTTCGCTTCATCGTCGTCATTCTCATCATACATATATCTACAAATACACGTAGCTAGTCAGATTTATATTTTTAGGAAAACATCTGCGTAGCAAAGCTGTAACATCGTCGAAGCTTCAGCAGCAGCAAGTGTCCGGTTTTACAAGCCTCTATCGCGTTCAACAGAACTCGAGAGTTGGCTTGATGATTAATAAGCGACGGACGTTAATCGACTCTGTATGCGATGGTGGTCGAATACGACGTATATCATAATTATGTAGGTATATGAATTGTACACATACTCGTACTTTTATTTTTCTTCATCTGGCTACGCACTTTTAATTGGCGGTGAGAAATTACGATCATTTATTTGATCCTGTGAGACGTAGCTGTGCACCGTACGCCGTCTTTCGTCCATTGGAACGCGTTTAAAATTCAAATCAGCAGCCGACGACGATTTAATTTTAAATACGAAATTAGACAGTGATAGATAGGGCGACTGATGCTGCGGTATGGTCTTCAAAAGATCCCGAATCGGCCTTGTTTACATTATTAGGATCGAATTATATGTACAGGTACGTACGAGTACGCGAGCGGAAGGGCGGAGAAGACTAGGCGTGCTGATGCCACTGTGGGAATCGGGTATGCCTAGACATTGTGTGTGAGATGTCTTCAGTGGTCTATTACAAATGCGGATCCTGAGTCCAAAGTACCGTTGATGTATACCGCCGGAAGGATTTACAATGACTGGGCAGAGGGGAAGGGACGGGCTCGGGGGAAATACCGCCTTCCCCTCTGCTCAGCCCTGATCCCTCTTCCAGCAAAAGGGATGCAGCTAGAGCCAATAGAGTACAGGAATTTTCGAATAATGAAAATGGGATATGTGTCCCAATATCAATTTTGGAAAATGGATTTTTACCTTTATCTATATTTATCCAGTTGGCAGAAGGGTTGCTCCATCCCTCTTTTCGCTCCTCATCGTTCATGGGTTGAACAAATGAGATCAGGGAAGGGTAAAAAGTATGATAAAATAAAACTTCCAGTACTCTATTGGCTCTAGCTGCATCGCTTTTGCAAGAAGAAGAACCAAGACTGGGCAGAGGGGAAAAGACGAGCTAAGGGGAAATACCCTCTTCCCCTCTGCTCAGTACTGATCCGTTTTCTGGCAAAATCGATGCAGCTAGAGCCAATAGAGTACAGGAAGTTTTGAATTCAAATGCGTCATAAAGAAAATGGGACATGTGTCCCAATATCAGTTTTGACCCTGTATACATTAGGGTGGAGTGAAATAAAAAAAATGACTTGGATTTTGACCAAATTCGGTGGGGTAGTTTACTTTGAGTGAGAGACATCCCAAAAAATTTTTGAACTCCCTAGGTGCACGAGGAGGGGAGTAGGAGGCCCCCAAAGTGCATCTCCTTATGAAAAAAACGGCGTTTTTTGTTATTCTTACCCAGTCAAAATGGGGTGAAAAACTTCACACTAAGTTTAAAAGGTGCAATTTAGTGATGTCGTGATACCTAGGTATCACGATAGTATCACGATATATCGGATCATGAAAGTATCGATACGTATCACGATTGTATCATGATACTACTTCACTTGTTTCACCACCAGGATCGCTACATCTTCGTTATTGAAAATCACAGAATCACAGGTCAAACAGGTTGACGAAGCATCAAAACCATCAAAACACCGCGCGGTCCTAGTGGTGAAAAAATGAAGTAGTATCGTGATACTATCGTGATATATCGCGATACTTTTGAAGTATCGATACTGGTATCGATACCGTATCACGACATCACTAGTGCAATTTGAGTTTCTACATCTTCCTGGACCATCGCCATCCTTCTTGGTTCAAAACTCAGACTGCTACCATCAGGGGGTCGAAAAGTTGCAGATTGCGATATTCTGGTGTATTTGAGAGACTTTCGTGAGGTGAAAGCAGAGCCGGTTTTACCCGTGAGGCATTGGAGGCAATTGCCTCCAGCGGCAAATTTTTAAGAGCGGCAATTTTCGCATGTTTTTTCCCAATATTTTAAATTAATTCTGTTTTTATTCAAAAAATGCCGCTCCTCT
>FIZT01040828.1:0-32549 GCA_900065295.1 Paracoccus marginatus
CCAACGTAGCGCTTATGGAGTTAGCGCGGTCTATGTTAATTCTAAATGGTCTAAGTGCACGCTGGTCGAATGCCGAACCGTTCAAGCCGAAATGAAATATTTTTTTTACGTAGTGATAAATGATAAGAACCAAATTTTCACCAAGTATTTAATTTACGAAATTACTGAATTTAGTTTATTAATCAAGGTATAGTTACTCTATTTTAGTGCTTCAACTCGTAGCGGAAGCCTTACCGTTCAAACTACATCCATAGTAAGTCTCATACAAGCTCTTCTACTCTTGGATATTCGTATTGAAAGTTCGCCTTATTCGTAACACATTCTCAATCCTTTTTCAGCTGCTTATTATGTATTCAAGTCGCCATCGTTGATATTACGTACTATTAAAGATGTGATATTTCCCTTTACAGCACAATGGGTGACAGTAAAGCATCAGCTTTACCGTACGGTCCACAATCCGGCGTTACATATCCTATCAAAGTGGTCTACTGCGGTAACTGCAGCTTACCTTTAGAGTATTGCGAATACTACCCGGAATACGACAAATGTAAATCATGGCTGCAACAAAATTTACCATCGGAATTCGAGAAACTAGTCACAATTTCGGGAGGATCGCTAGACGACGAAAATAGCGAAGAAAAGAAACGACAGAAACGAGGAGGAAAAGGTATCCACCTTCGTTGACTTCACTACCTCACCTTTACGAACTTCTTTTTTCTAATTACTTTTTTTCCTTCATTTCGCAGGGATGATAAAAACGAAGAAAAAAGAAAGCCCGAAACAAGTCTGCGTTTCTAGAGCAACCAGAGGGAAAAAGAAATCTGTAACCGTTGTAACTGGATTAAGTTCTTTCGGAATCGATTTAAAAGTAGCTGCTAAATTTTTCGGTACCAAATTCGCGTGCGGTTCTTCGGTCGTCGGCGAAGATGAAATTGTCATACAAGGTGACGTTAAGGACGATTTATTCGAAATTATACCGGAAAAGTGGCCCGAAATAGATGAAGATTTTATCGAAGATTTAGGTGATCTCAAAAGATAATAAAGTACCATGTATGTGTGTGATATGTTTTTTTTTTTTAAACTACTGAAGCGTTTAATTGCGTAATTTTGATATTTTTGTAAAAATCCTAATAATTGTGAACTACAGTTTTTGTTGTACGAATTTTAAAGTATTTATGTTTTTGCCATAAATTTTCTGCTGCATTGATTTACCTATCTTTTATCCATCATTCTGTGTAAAAGAGTATGCTGAGATTGATCTGTATGTTTGCTTCATCAGTTTTAAAACGTGCACAATTGTCTGTATTGATTAGATGATTACCTGCTATAGTACCTACCAGTACGACTTTGAAGTGAGTGTTTTGTTGCTGTATTTGATTTGTCACAATTTTATGTTATGCCTGATGAGTTGGAAATTCGATGATCTCATCTGTGTTTTCAGTCGGTACGTTAGGTAGGTAAGGTACGTCACGAGAATCATCTCAGTGAAATAAGCATTCACTTCGCTGCGATAATTTCAATCTATTTAAGCCATCAACGACGAGATAAGGTCGACATTAATAAAAAAAACATTCAATAAAAACTGTCAGCCATTTTAGAATCTCGCTGAAAATCTAGGCAAGAAAGCAAGAACCGGAAACACCTATGTAGATGACTTCAAAAGGTCACTGATAGTAAGTCCTACAGTCTGATAAAAATTCAATTTTGTGCATCAAGTAGACACAATTTCACATTAAAAATGAAAACTTACAGCGAAATACGCAGTGTTCTACTTCTAAAAAATCAATTTTCTCGATTCATTACAAAAACCGTCAGCTCACCTGAGCTGAAATTTTTTTCCTTTACTCTTGTACGTAATTCATCTTGACCAGTTCTCAAACCATTGTCAAAGACTAGATGAATTTTAATTAAAAATTGCCTCTGGTTAAATTTCCAAATAGGCGAGCACACCCGGATTGTGTACTCATTCGTCATCCTCGTTCAACTTCCAACGCAGGTAATTTTATTTTATTTTTTTTTCCAAGAGAACCGACTTAAATACTATCAAAGTATAATGATAAATTATACTTTTTATTATTATCCGTTATTACCCATGAAACGATACGAAATTTATATGCTATGGGCGGGCAGGTTGCTCAGCAACCTGTAAACAATTTCATGGTTGCACGAATTTTCTCTTCGTTGGCCAATCTCATAAACTCGAGTAAACGAAACGCTAATTATTTTTCATAATGAATACTTATCTACGCTGCTCTATACTGTTTTTCTATCCTTTTTTTTGAAGGAAAACCCGTCGTCGTACGAATAGTTCTACACAGTCGTTTTCGAAAAAAAAAAAAGATCCACGTCGCTTGTCTTGCGTTTATCTCTGACAGGCTATAGCTTTACCTAAATGGAGTTCCACGCGCAAATGAGCATATTTCACATATAATCGGCTGACGTGTAGTATTGTTCCAAAATGTACGCGTATACATGCCACTAACAGTCAGTGCTGGGAAATTGAGTTACATTTCGATGATTTCAAATTCAAACGTAAACGTTTCAATTATTCTATCGTAGATACATGCACTACACAGGTGCGGCAATATCTTCGTCGTCGTGTTTAACATCCTGTCTTGCTCGAGATCATTATCGTGACTACATTCACATTACAATCGACTCAAACATTAGTTCGATTCATTATTAAAGTAGACAGTTTATTTACAAAAATTACAGCGTACAAAAATATGAAAAAAGAAGTAGAGAACACGTTATTTTTAATTCTTAAAAGGCTAATTTCTTCATCAATAGATATATCTGCTGGTCAGCTTCGAATCCGTGTAAATTGTTCGGGTCTCCTTGCAATTTCATCAGTAATCCTCCGAACGAAACGTAAGCAGATCTGTAACACATTGAAAAAAATTTTCGTTAGAGAATCGCACTCGATCGAGGTAAAAATTTTACAAAAATTGTAAAAATAATTAAATTTTAAAATTAAGTCTTCTGTCGACGATTCAGCCTCACGATCGAGATGGTAGTGTGGGAAGTGGTCGTGACTATTAGCTACGCAACCAGCTAACCACACTGCCACTTTATCGTAAGATTTTCCAAAAAGGGTTCGGCTGCTTCTTCCACGTCCATTGGTGTCTGAAAATTACATACATTGTTTTCCTAAGCAAGAAACACTTCCATATTTATTTAGCACGTTTTTCTATTTCCTTGATTGATTCTCTTGCAAAAGAATCGTTTCGTTCGCGACTGATTTGATCGAATTCAAAAATTTTTCCCGAATGAATCGATTGAAAAAATCCAGTTACGAGTCTGTAAATTTATTCCTTGATGATTTTTCATTTTTTTTTTTTTGATTTTCGTTCGCGAATGATTCATTTGAAATGGAATGAATCAGTGGCGAACGACTCATTAAAAATAGTAAATGTTTTTCAAAACTCTCTGACCGTTGGAAATACTCATCAGATGATTTCTGAATCAGTCGTTCGCGAATGATTCATTTTCGGAGTGAATCGTTCAAAAATGATGTGGTAGAAAATGACTCAGACTGACTTGTAATGAACGTGAAAATGATTCACTGCGTCATAATCTATGATATGTGAGCTTGTACGATTTACGTTCGCGAACGATTCACTCGGAAAATGAATCGGTCACGAATGGTTCACTGGGAAATGATTCAACTCGGCGAAAAAATAAGGCAATTTTTTTCATCAGATGATTATCTAGCTCGTGTGATTTTCGTTCGCGAACGATTCGTTCGAAATGAAACGAATCATCAGCGAACGATCACTTAAAAATGAGTGTTTCGGCTAATAACTCCCTGAAGGCATGAACATCGACTTCTGTCATTTTTGACGATCCATCAATCAGTCGTTCGCGAACGATTCACTCGAAATCGTTCGCGAACGACTTGTTCGAATCAGTGACCAACTCCAAAATTGGTTAAATTTCAAAATCAATAATTTTTCAGAAATTTCGTCGAAATTTTTCCAGGTCATTTTCAGCCTAAACCAGTGTTATCAACTTTCGAGCATTGAAATTAGCTAACCCACTGCAAAACACGTTCGTGTATAAAAAAAATACCTACACACCGGTACGAACGAATGATCATCATTTCGTAATTACAAATACATCTAGCTCAGGTATTTAGTACGATTACCAATTACGCTCGGTTGTACTTTCGACAAAGTAAAAACTGCACCGAATTAATCTTTAATTGCATAACGAGCGGGATACTTTCGCTCACCGGGCCGGCCATAATACGACGACGATCGGTGAAATCTACGGAAAAATCTATTGTCTGATTTAATTTCGAATAAAAGCGTCAAAATTGGCCGATTTTCACATCAAATTCATCGCGACCGCCGACTCGATCGTAATAAACATCGTTTCCTATATATTTTGCCATTGTTAAAGCATCCTTTCGCGGTGCGGCCAACGCCAACGGACCGACCATCGTCATTACGCGTATCTTAGTCAAGACCACCGGTATCTACGGACACACTTTTCTCGTTAGATATTTAAAAACAAAAAAACTTCAGAACTAGCAACGGTTAACGCCATATTTGCAGATATATGATCCATCCAACAACGTAGGTACCCACATTCGTAATATAATTTCTTCTTTAACGCTCTCTAACTGTACGAGCGTATGCGTTTATTATACAACTCGACTGAATACATATTTTCGTATGCATATGCAGACGATTTCTTGCGACTACAGCTACGGAGCTCTCATGCGATGGTACTAATGTTAAAAATCATCTAACGCTACGAATGTGTGCGCTGTATTTTCCTTAGAAATGAATTTTCTTCTTTCCATTGTGTAAATATGGCAAGATACCGAGACGAATTACACCACGAATAAGTAGAATTATTCAGGAACACGTTTCAGAATAAGAACTCGCTGCTCATCTGCCATTTCACAGAAGAATAAAAGAAAATACCTACACCAAACGCATGCCATAATGTTCTCGCTTCCAACACCTAATCGTCATCTTATATATTTTCAATCAACGAGATCCGTTCGAGGCGATCTGCTAGCTAGCGAGTAGGTCACTAAATCATCCGCGCCGAATGAAACGCTATCCGATGAATTGGTTGGCGTGTAAAATTGGTGCGAAAAGTATTCGATCGCGATAGAAAAATAAAATGCGAGAAAACGTTGGAAAAAAATCATAACACGAGTCATGAATTCAGCGGAATCACTTCTGCCATCGTCGGTCTGATCGAATGGGGAGAAAACTCTCTGAAGATGAGCTCTTTTCCAGCATCATTGCAGGAAGGGAGAAGGTGTCACCTGTAACCACGCAGGCATTTTTCAAATAAAAAATATCGTACTCTTCGAGCCTACGACACAGCACAGCGAGTACGAGTACGAATACACCTCGATATTTGTACAAGAGGTAGTGAAAGTAGGCCAGTATTTCGCTATATGGCGCGCGCCTCTGAGCAACCCTGTCCCTCTGTCGGCGTTGGACCGGTCTGATATGCGCGGACTCCGCGAGTCGACGACTCGTTTGACCTATTCTTCGGGCAACGTGCACGTGTATTTTGGACGAGTATTTTCCCGAGTGGATTTACAATTTTCAGAATCAATTTCAAAGGTATTCGAGAACGCGAACGTTCGAGTCTGAAAATTCTAACTTTAGCTGAAGGTAAATATTTAGAACGAAAAAAAATCCAACCAACCAACGTGAAGTGGAGAAAAATCCGACAAAATTTATCGGTGGTTTAACGGGGGCTTTACATACGTAAGAGGTACGCGAAGCGAAGCGACGCAACGCAACCGAAATTAAATTATTCCTCCAGGGCAACGTTCCAAATGTTAAGGAATAAGCTACACCGTAGCTCTTTATCTCGCGCTTTCGCGCTTCCCCCTCCCTCCACCCGCCATTCGACCAGACAATAGTTTCGAATTTGTTGCACTCACACATACCGTCGCATGAAGAGGCGAATAGAAGCACAGCTTTTCTATTCGGTTCGGCTACCCATCACCCCCAGTAGCTGTACAATGTACATCAACCTACATAAATACGTACCTTTTGTACCGCCTTATAGTCGTCGTCGTTTGCTAATTAGATTTTGCGGATTTTTCGTCGCTCGGTTCGCGCCTTTGCTCATACTCGGTATACCGAACTTGGCAGCATAATTTACGACTCGAGAAGCGCCACTATGCTGCTCGAAGCTCGATAGTTTCGAACGTACAATCGGCGAATACGCTTCTCGAGCTGCTATAAAACCTGCTGGAAGCCGTATAAGCTATCTTCGCTTCAACTCGTACCATACCTTACGGTATACCTATACAATACCAACATACCTATCTACACTTGTACGTATACCGTGTACCGATCGAGCCACCCGAGACACGAGCTACTAAAAGGACAATGAAACAAAATTTCGCAACCAACGCAACCAAAGCCACCAAGAAAACCAATAAAAACCAGAAAAACAACCGCACCGACCGAATACCTCCAACTTGACGTTTTTATTACCCGGAAAAATTTCAAATTTTCGTACGGACTACTTTCCCGCAGAAACAGCGCACGTGTACAATCGTATACTCGCGGATGAATCTTATGTAAATTACAAAAAGAAAAAAATAAAGAAAAAAAAAAAAGGCAAAAGAACCCGCAAAAAGTTTACTGATGCGTGTTCGCGACGAAGCTACCCCTTTTAGCGTTATTAATCTCGCAAAAAAAAAAAATCGTCCTATTTTTTATTATTTATACTTGGAATTTTTATTCAAAGTAGCGATGGTGTTTGCGATGGCCTCGTTTGATGTAAATATATCCATGCGCGAAGACTGACGTAAGCCTAGTCGAGTTTGAATCGTTTTTATATGCATCAACAAATCATACACAATGTAAATATCAACACTTCTACATACTATACCTACTTAACCGGTTCCAGTTCCGTATGGTCGTGAAAATGTAAGATATACCTAAACTTGAAATTCAACGAGTTTATTTTTATTGATTCGACAATATCGAAATTTACTTTCCTCTTCGATGAGAGTCGAAAAAAGATTTGAAATATCATCGTTATCCTCAACGAATCGCTGAAATCGCTCAAGAACGAAGAACGAATCACGATTGAACGAAATAGAAAATTTTTTTATACCCTCGAGCAAGCCATTCTTACGCGGGAATAATCATCATATGGAGCGAGTCGTTCGCGAACGAAGTCGAAGAATCGTTTCATGAACGAATCGTTCGCGAACGAAATTGAAAATTCCGGTCAAAGTGAATCTGGAAACCCAAAATGATCATCATCCAAACGAATCGTTCGCGAACGAGATAGCAGATTCGTATTCGAACGACTCGTTCGAGAACGACATAGAAAATTTTATACTCTCGAGCAGACCATTCTTACGCAGGAATAATCATCACATGGAGCGAGTCGTTCGCGAACGGAGTCGAAGAATCGTTTCATGAACAAATCGTTCGCGAACGAAATTGAAAATTCCGGTGAAAATGATCATCATCCAAACGACTCGTTCGCGAACGAAATGAAAGATTCGTATTGAAAATAATCATTCGCGAACGAAACGAGAAAAAAACATTTCTTCAGACCAACGAATCGTTCGCGAACGAATCACGTTTTCGAGCGAATCGTTCGCGAACGAAACAAATAATCGTATTCAAAGAGAATCATTTGGGAATGAAATGAAAAATTACATAATCGTTCACGAACGAATCCCTTTTCTGAGCACAATCTCTGAACAAATCGTTCGCGAACGAAACAAAAGAGTCATATTTCGAACAAATCATTCGCGAACGAAATGAATTTTTTTTCAAGTCGAATTTTTCACCCACGAACAACTTTTCCGAGCGAACATTCTTGACTGCAGTGAACCATTCGCGAACGAATTGAATTTCATCTCTCAATTGATGGATTTTTACAACAAATGAATCGTTTTTACAAATTTTTAGACGATTTGACCATGGAAGTGCCGTAATTTTTTCTCTCTTGAATTTCAGTTCAAATTACCTACGCAGAATCAGTGTTACCAAATCACCTAAAACCAAAAATTTCAACAATTTTTCCCCACAATCTACCTATAGGTACGTAAAAACATCCAAATATCTACGTATCCTCAATGCGCAATTCGATTCCTTTCATCATATCCCGATTCGGTAATACACCGATGCAAAATAGCAAATTCAATTCGATAATTATATAATCGCATTCACGGTACATTTCACGTGTTTTTTTTTTCAGCCGCGTATATTTTTGAAATTTAATCCACATTCGTGCGCCAAGGCACATACCGCACAAAGAGAATATTCTTTCATGGTAACCTATACAAGTACAACGAGCGCACTATTTCGTTTTTCCTCCGCCAAATAAATAATTCATTAGTTACGGCAGTGCCGTACATGCTTTCTTTTTAATCCTCTATGGCATAGGATCCGCGTACATGAACCTATACAAAGTACCAGAAGAAAAAAAAACAACAAACGAGAGCTCATTTTTATGCCAAAAAAAAAGCCAACCCGAAGAATGCAGATCGTGAGCTCGCAGTTCAGTTTTTCGAACACTGTGAAATTCAAATTTTCTCGTTTCGTGATTATAATTAATAAAACGCGAGGTTTAAAATACTCCCGCAGCTCTCCGCTACCGCACCCTCTCTCTCCTTCATCATACATATACGTCTTCGTCGCAAACAGACCTTTTCTAATTTACGATTCTTAATTATTATATCAATTTACCCAGTTCGATTAATTAATTGGTAATTCCTTCGTTACTTTGGCCAAAAATCAGGCCTAGGCAATCTGACCCCAAACCAGCTAGGCAATATTCTATCGAAATGGTAACGTGTCACGAGACTGAGTATTTCGACACCTAGTAATAATTTTTCTTCGCAAATCACCGTCTCGCCCAACCAACACCACTAAATAAAAACCTCTACTTAGCATTCTAGTCGGCGAAACGTTTTGGAAAAAAGACTAAAATACGCGACACGAGAATAAAATGGTTGACATGTCGAACCGACGCGACGAGAGTAGATTAGCCAGCGAGTGAAATGTAAAATAGGATAGTAAAATTGAAAGGTGTTTTTCCTTTGAAATTCGAGAAATACAAGGAGTTAAAACCATAAAAAAGTATCGCTAAGAATGTGATACCTACGCTAAAAGCATCGTACCTACGTACATTTCAACCAACTCTCGACTCGTGTAGTCACACACAATACGTTTCGTCGTTTCCCCATTTTGAAAAAAAAAATCTTTTCAGAAACATCTCGCCATATTTATACGTTGAAAATTATTACGCGGAATTCGTACATATAAAATCATCGGCACTGAAATAGCTTCGGTTATCGTCGAATTCGTCGAAGTGGTTAAACGACCATAAAGACAATGTGTACGTATGGTACTGCGGAGCATGTTTGGCGCAGCGTTAACCACGCCGACGATGTGAAAAACAAGCTCGATAATTCGATGTACTCGACACTTGAGCGACGGTCGAACGAACTCCGGTTACCGAGAAAGTCAACACAGCGAATGCAAATCAATGCTAATTCCGTATACTCGATAATAAACCTTCGGTGTACACTTCAACTATCAAGGTTTCCATTCGCCATTTTGGAGCTGCAGTACTTCTGTTTTTCCAAACTAGATACTTGGGAGAGGAAACTCGCTTTAGAGTTTGAACCGATGTGACCTTATATGGAAAAGCTTTCCTCACGTGCCAATAATCATTTTCCAAATTCTCCCGAAAAAATATCCTTCTCTTTTGTCACATCTCCGTAAATCAAAACACCATCGAACGAGCACCATATACTGTAGCGTATGTATAGGTACATACGTGTTTATAATAAAATATAACGTCGACGACAATATTCGTCGCGTGTTTAATGGCGCAAATTCAAAACGTAGGTAGGCTTTTCACACTACCCGAATGCGTTTCCCGCACTACACGTACCTACCCGTTTCGAATATTTTTGAGCAATTTGCTACCAAATCGTGCGCGCACAAGTGCGAAAAATTTACCCTCGTCGACGAGCGAGTATTTTCGTAAAATTAATATCCGCCGTCTATCCAAATACTAGGTCAAAAGGTCGCCTCAAACTAAAGGCCACACGTTGAGAAATTTACCGCCTCAATTACCCGGCCATCCCGTATTATATGTAGTATATGCGTTGTGCGGTGGCTTCCAAAACACTCAATACACTGTATGTGCTCGCCGTACAATCGCAATAGCGTTCGTGTAATGCGATATTCTACATATACGTATGGCAAATATTTTGTACATAATAAAACATTTTGCTCGTTTTATCAACCAAATGAGATCCGGCTATGGCCATTAATTCGAATTATTCGCGTTTCTAATTCCAAAGCTGTCGTGTATTACATCCGAGTCTATAGGATGGTTCGCAAAAAGTACACTGGTTGGTGTTTTACTTGAAGTCTGCGCTGCATCGAATTAAAAAGAGACTGCTGAACCCATATTATTGAATGACACTAATTGAGCCACGCCTAACAATTGTCCACACTTGACCACAACAACGTAACTTGAAACATTCGTTCATAAATACCACGAGCCTAAAATGGGAAAAACTGGTATTTGCGTCAGTTTAACCTTGAAACTCACTTAGCCACGCCCTCAAACTTAGTACACGGCCAAAACTTGCAACGTACCGGCAAATATAACGAGGTTAAGGTGGGGAGAAAACTGGTATCGGCGCCAGTTCGGCCTTGAAACTGTCCAAGCCACGCCCTCAAACTTAGTTGCTCGCGTTAAAGGCCAAAACTCGCAACGTACCGTTAAATATGACAAGGCGAAGTGGGGAGAAAACTGGTATTCGCGTCAGTTCAACGTTGAAACTCGCCATATGCGCATCCAAAGGTGAAATTAGAGCGCCAGTTTGGCCTTGAAACTGTCCAAGCCACGCCCACAAACTTAGTTGCTCGCGTTAAAGGCCAAAACTTGCAACGTATCGTCAAATATGACAAGGTGAAGTGGGGGAGGAAACTGGTATTTGCGTCAGTTCAACGTTGAAACTCGCCATATGCGCATACAAAGGTGAAATTAGAAACTTGTATGTTTTATCTCAAGACATTTTAGCCACGCCTACCAAAATTTAAAACTGCATAGGTATATACAGGTACCAATGGTTTGATTTCTTTTCTCGCAATCTAGCCAACATTACCTCGCACATTGCTTCATCAATAATAGCCAACAATTGCAAAATACCCCTATACACCGTACAATTCTCTAGAATAAAGATAAACAGTCCTCTACGAACACCGAACCATTCGTCGTTCACCCAATTGAGCAATAAATCATTGAAAACCACCATATATCTGCCGTTACAAGAACCTCTATCAATAGGTGCACCTATACTTTCTGCTGGACCAATTTTCACGTCACTTCGAGCCATCATTAGAAAGCAATGGTTGCATAAATTTTTCAATGATCTGTGCCAACGCGATCGTTGATGCGCGAACAGAAAGATTTATACCGCAAAAATTTACTAAAATCAACACTCCCATTGACGTCCTTCTTGTTGTACATTACACAACTATTCGAATCGATTTTCAGCATCAATAAATACGCGAGCTACAGTAACTGGTTCATTAGCTTCTTTGCAACATGAAATTACACTCGCGAAACTATGATCAAAATCAGCTACGTCACTTGAACGCAATTGGAAACTTTTTTCAACTAAAAACATCTTCCTTTGAAATTTTATTACTGTACTTCAAGGTATAATACACAACCCTCGTTGTTTCAATATTTTCTTTCACTTCTATGAACTAATTTCCTTTTTAATGACAAAACATGACTGACAAATATGCCTATGGCGTTTTCTACGCGTGCTACGTTCCTTGATTAGAAAAGTTTTCAGCGCGTTTTTTGGAAAGTTTGAATAGACATTTCAACGCTTTCAAGCTGTTCTGCTCTATACAAAGTCAACCATATACCGTTCACGCCTTGGAAAAATGCTGCAGAAATGAAATCCCAAATCTGGTACATTTCCAACGACCAATTTAAAATTCGCAACACCTGAAATTATCTGGATTTTTCACACCTCAGGGGGAGGATCGAGACACCTGGCTCGAGTTATTATTACTCTTATTATCACCATCGCCGGCACGAACCCGACAACTCATTATCTCGTCGTGTGCGCATTACACAGTTACATAATCCGCGATCATACGATCGTATTTACCACCATATCTGCGGCGTGGCGAGGGGTAAGGCGAGGCGGTAGAGTAAATCATTGTGCAAGTTATCGACGCTCGTTTTTCAGCTCGCGGTAAATTGCGAGAGCCTTTTTTTTCCTCGCTCGCAACGTTTCACTTTCTAACTGATCCGCGATGCGATGCGATCGAGACACATACGAGCCCAAAACCTTCCTACAATTATGAAATTTTACGGTGCAAAATTAAGAAAAAAGAACATTCGAACGTTTTCGTGTCGACAGTCGATTCGACACAGGGCTATTTTCACCATCACGTTTCACCCAATCGTCGTGTCATGTCGCGTCGTCGTCCAATGCATTGTCAAGGCAAATTACGCGGCGCTATACCAATTAATTCCAACTTTATTATAATTCCAGAGTTGTTTGCGGGTGCGAGGGGAAATTTCCATGCGACGAATACCTGCAGTGCCATGCCGCCGCAAAATGGTGTAAAATTGCAACGTCTACGTATATTCGAGCGTTACGTTATTTTTTGGCCGTATTCGCTACAATAAAAATAGCCAGTTTGTGTTGATTATTAATTAGACGACAAAACAATCATCGTATACAGCGTATACGTTAACTACTCGAAAACAAAGTTATAAAAATATATTTATGTAATTACAATATGGCGAAATACGCCGCAATACGGCCGAATTTCGTCAGAGTGTTGAATTTTCACGTCCAACAATGCAAACACTCGTTCGTCTCCCCGGAGACAGCCTATAAAGCCGAGCCTTTTCTCTATCTCTCGCTGCCGAGAAAAATATCCGCATTTTGCGAGCTCTCAAGACGTATTCGCTTGTGCAAGGAACGACGCGACGCGTGTCGGTCTCAAACGTCCCTGGAGGCGGCGAACGCGAGCTTACTTCGTAACGAAAAAAAATCATTTACTGCATATTCGGCCGGCGCGCTCCGCCATTCCATCTTGCAGCGCAAAATTTCCATACCGGCGTCAGTCAGCGCGCTTTTCATGCGGAAAATCATTAACGTGATGTCGAGGCAGAACAACGAGGGTTAAATTTCATCACGCTCGGCTACTAAAGCACCCGACATGCATACACGAAATTTATTTTCCATCGGCAGCGTGAAGCAGAGAGCTTCGGGAGGAGGGGGTTGAGGGGCCGAAGCCAGTACGCGGACTACATCGTAATATATTTCAGGGCTCGACTCGAAATTTAGGTCGAATTGAAATCGATATTGACGATATATAAAAGACTCGGTGTGCCACTATGCCTAGCACTTCGACTCGTCCAATTCCAAGAGTCAATTAGGCAACGTAGTAGCGGCGTTGTCACCAAATTCCTCGAGGCGCGACGAGCCTTTCAACTCGCTGCTGCTTCTCCATTATTGTGTGCAGCATCGTCTCTCTCTTGTAATTACACCCCTATACTGCTCCCGCCCAAGTCGTCGCAAGATGCACAGCGTCAAAGCGAGATGCAATTTTAGTTCACGTTCGCTGCCTACTATGCGCGAAATCGCATCGTCGACAAATTCCATCCATTTTTTCGTCGTACTTCTACTTCTTCTGCACGCTATCTTGAATTAAAACAAAAGCTTAGCCGAGTTACACTTCGCCTCGTACATGCCAAATTATGAAGGCAGCTTTTTTTTTTCCTATTCGCTCTTTCATTATAGTCGCTCGTACCTCTGCTCGTCTTCCTATGTATGCCAACTCGTCGACCTATTTGCCTTATACCATGTTTCTCGAGTCGAAGACAAAAAGCGTTTGTACGCCAGCGGTACGTACGGAGGTACTTCTGCCACGCTGTGCATGTGTAAGTTCGTACGCTGTACGATTTTTCAAGAGGTGTTCTAGTTTTTCATAGAGAATTTTCATCGAGTGCGGCTGAGCAGGGCGGGGTATAGGGGGTATCGTATGGAGAACGGGTACCTACTTTAGAAATCTGCTGCATGGAAAAACCACGTAGAAGTACAGTGTGCGAGATATCGCCGTCGGCATTTTATACATTTAGCCATTTATGTACATATACGTATAATACAGCTGTCGATGACTGGAAATGGGCAGGTTCCTCGAAAAAAAGGATCTTGCTAGAGAGGACGAATTTGAAAGAAAATTTTCACAGGGTTTTCCCGTATTCATCCAGAAACTATAAAATTCATCCTTGCTCAGCCTCTTCCAGAAGCAAAATTCTTTTTTTTTCAGCAGACACTTCCTCGAATTTGAGCGAAATCAGAGTAATTTTTTTTTGAATATGGAAAAAAAAACAAGAGTCCGTAACAATTATACTTCCCACGAGAGCATCGTGGAGATTTGAAGTGGCTGTACGGGCTCAGTACGATGACTGGTTTAGAGCCCGAAAAGGCCATACCTCCCCCGCGAGAGCACCGTAGAAATTGAAAGTATCTGTACGGGCTCAGTACGATGATTGGTTTGGAGCCCGAAAAAGCCATACCTCCCGCACGAGAGCACCGTGGAGATTTGAAGTGGCTGTACGGGCTCAGTACGATGATTGGTTTGGAGCCCGAAAAGGCCATACCTCCCCCACGAGAGCACCGTGGAAATTTGTCGTATAATTGAATTTTCGAATTTCGAGGCTCCCAGCACCTAGGATGGATTGGCTAAAAAATATGATTCCCAAGTCAAGTAAATGTTGAACTTGGGGACAAGTTTGAATAAATTTTAAGGGTAAGAGGGTCAAAATATCGAGGGATGAGACCTTTATAATTATTTCGCCCGTTTGTTAGTTTTTTCCCCCATGATCTCGAAATAAAACCCATAAAATGCGCTAGAAACGCAGAAAACCCACCCAGCAGAAGAGCCTGAAGCCTCCAAACTTACAAAACATCCGATATTTCTACTTATTTACACGATCGTGCACTTCAACTTCGATGTATCGTTACATCGGTTCAATTCCAGGCAGAAAATTTTATTACACCGACGTCCAACCTTAGTCGACTCACGTCCCTCTCAACTAGTTCGATAAAAACACGTTTGCTGAGCCATTACCATAAAATTCTGCAGCACCCTTCTCTCCTTTCGCCGCCCAACTCGCCGTACCGAGAAAGCTAAAAAAAAAAAACGCTCATTATACCGCACCGGTACGAACCTGTTAAGCGAAAAAATTGCAAAAATAGCGAACGTTCTTCGTTACGTTATTATTATTACCTCGCCATTCGCTACACTAATCGGCTCTTCGAGACGATAAAAATTCGCCAAATTTATAAACGTTCTCTCATCCGCATGTACCGATACAATTTGCGAGAAACGGCGCCCCTCCGTGTGTGCCACTCGTGCACCTCCCACCAAGGACGCTTCCGAAGCTAATTTTTCATCGAAGATTTACCTCGAATAAATCACTCTCGTTAATGAAAACCAACGAAATGTACAACAAATGGTAACTTTGTTCACACGTAAGGCTAATTTATTTTCTGGTATTCGGTTCGAATTCGAACTCGCCCAGCAGTGTGCAGAAATTGGTCCGTCATAGCGAGCTCGAGCCCTCCTCTCTCGCAACAGCGACGAATTAATTCGCGCCGTTTATCTTCGCCTCGCTCCTGTTTGGTGTGTTTGTTTATAGTATACCGATGGATTGGGCGAGCATGGTACTCGAGCAAATTACATTTCTCAGTTTTTTTTCCTCTCTTTTTGATTTGTAACGCTATAAATTTTGGGCAGAGAGAGAAAAAAAAACGTGGCCAAAATACGTACTCGCGAAATCATCGTGTAGCCAGAAATAATAAATTAAACCTTTTTTCGTTTCTCGTCCCCCCCTCCCCGGTATCCCGTAACCCTGATACGTGTACGCTGTTGCGATTGCTAGTCTTTCTGCAGTAATGTGGCCGGATGACCATCGAACTAATATGGGTACCTATACACTGAACGCAGCAAACTGGTATTTTGCGTAAACATCGGCATTGCGTAAAATTGCACTCCGAGTCCACCATACTACACCGAGGTGTAAAGTGTACTCTTTTTTTCACATCACTCGCACGCACTTGGCTGCATCGCGAGTAATGCGCTAACACGATAAAATGAAAACCGTATACTACGACGCGAACCAGGTCGCAGGTCATTTCCTATATATAGGTCGTTCTTAACGCTTTGCACATCGGCATCGACATCGGTTTTATACATGTACGTATGTAGATGTACGACGACGATGCCAGCCATCGCTATACGTACAGTACAAACAACGAAAAAAAAAACGATACTTGCGTATACGTTGTACATTATCATCATAATTTTTATGTACGTACGCATACGAGCACGTATTTTTATATCAACTTAATAGACGTAGGTAGGTAGGTAGGTACACGTAATAACAGTAGCCATCAGAGCAATAGTTATAGTGCGTATACCGCCCCTCTTCCCACTTATTTCATATTAGTTTCACGCAGTTTGTTGCGGGGCTCGGCTGCAGAATGCGTGTAAAGTAAGTAGGTTTCCATTCGCGATGACGATGGTCAGCTTATAGTCCATTGTCAACATTGTGCCATGTTTCCCTCCTGCAGTCCCCCTTGCCTTAGCTAACGCCGCGCCGCACTGGCCAGGTGTTATTTGGAGCAAAGCTGAGTCGGCGTTATTCCAACTATTCGACGACGTAATCGTCATCGGTTCGTATAGTCGACGACGCCGAATTCTTTGGCTAGTCGAGTACCTTGCCTGAGCTATTGTCGTCGCATCGAATTAATTCCATTTCAAAAAAAATAAAATATTTTACGAAAAAAGCTCATTTTAATCTAATTTTGAGCAAATTTTGTTCAAAATGCAGTATTTTTGGTCCAAATTATGAAATTCAGCTTCGAAGATTTTTTTAAACCCTTCAACCAGGCACAGAATTAGAAAAACCGGAGATAGACAAGATAACTTGACACGTCGGGGGGGGGGGGGGTAAAATTGACGTCAATACACGAGAAAAAAATCTTCTGCTCGATCGATGCATCATTACCCCGACATACGAGGAATTTCGATAACGCGCGCGATTTCATGATACCTTCCCACGAGAGCCCGTGGGAAAAATGGGCGACTTTTTCGCGGTAAATACAAAAGTCTCATTACCTCACTAACGATTGTCAAAATAAAACCAAAGCATCATATATTCAATAGGGGTCTTAGAGAGCCCCTCAAACCAAAATTTCAATCTATTTGGAGCATAATTACGAAATTTGAAATTCGTCCCCTTTTCATCGCTTTGTGAAAATTCCTGATCTAGCCCTTAATTCAAGAGCTGAAATTGAATTTTTGAACGTTCAATGAGGCAGTCTTCAAGGAACAAGGAAAACTAGCTCGATTTGGTCGAATCGTCGTGGAGTTTGGATCCCTTCAGCGATGTCTGGTTTTGACCGCGTCGAAGTATGTCGCGTTTCCCACCAACGCTCGTGGGAAGTAGTGTGGTCGCGCGCTCTTCACGAATGCTGAAAATTTTCGAGGGTGTTTGCACATGCAGTGGCACCAATCTGAGAATGGGTTCGAAAAAAAAATCAATTTCATTTTTTTCATCGAGTTCATAGGTAATGATGAGAAACTTCAACGACACATCTCTCGATTTCCTCATTTTTTTCCGTCAATTTTATCGATTTTACAGCCAAACTAAGCATCTTCAGAGAAAAATGAACAGAACCAAAGTTACAGAGAATTAAATTTTCTCTCAATAATATGACATGAAATTTTTTCTCAGAGGCGTATTTCGTCGGTTATTTGCAAAAAAACACTCGGGCAATTTTTTGATCTCTAATATCTGCCCTCCTATAGGTCGCAATCCAACCAAATCAGTTCTCACGAACGAAATCTTTCCACCTAATTAGAAAATTACCCGAATACATTATTTTCGCCCTTCAATAAATTCCCTGAAAAACTTTCAAAATCGACACAAATGGCCAGCATTCGACGTATTTTCAAATTAACCCAATTCACGATAGAATCTCGCGGACCAAAACTTTAAAAACTACCCTTCGCCAGACTCGCAAATACACACGTACAAAATCACCCAAAAATGGCAATATCCCGCGTCGACCATCTCCCGACCCGACTGTCACACACACCAGTACAACCAAACGTTTGAAATCTGCTCCATTTTGGCAAACTTTATATGTATATACCGCTATACAAAGTGACAAAAGCACAGAAAACATACGACGACGGCGAGCAATAACTGCAGCACGAGCTGCTAACTCGCACGTAGAATACGTTTTCAGCATCGTCGTCGTCGTCGTCGTCGTGATTCTCGTAAACTTACGACAAAAGTTTCGCCTCCGCTGGAACGGATATCGAAATCGAAACGTAACCGAGAGTGAAAAAACCATTGTCGTATATTTCGATAATAGACGAATTCAATTTACGTACAAAACGTTTCGTTCGTTTTTCGTTGGTATCGGTATCGCCCCCCCCCCCCCCCCCCCCCCCCATCTTCCCTTGGCCCGGCCGCATCCTTATACGTATGGCTGGTAGGTATTTCTTAAATTAACATAAATTCGATAACGACACCTCAATTTATGCTTTCTTCGTTTCATTCCAGCCATCCCTGCCACGCCATACCGCACGTATAAACGCAAATCGTAACCTATAGGGGACTAACAAAGCGACTCGTTTTATTCTTTATCGCAGCCCCTCTTCTCCTCACCTCGGCCCTGGCTGAAATTACGCAATCTCGTATCGCAGCACATCTTACGTGTATAAATTTTAAACCCTTCAATTTCGCTAATTAATAACATTCTCATTAAAATTGGCATACTTCGGCGGAGTACACCTACTGCATGCGGATCGGGCAGAAGTTCGGGTTAAAAATCAATTTGCCGACATCAAAGCCGAACGTATACATATATCGTAGCTTAATTACGGTACGCGCAAAGCGTATACTACTCGTGCATTGCATAGGTACGCTGCTGTATATACGTGAAATTCGCCTCGTAATTGTAATACCACAGCACTGCAGCGTATTATTCGTATGATAATAATACCGCTAGTTACGAGGAAAAATGAAATAATACCCTCGCTGCCGCCTTTTCAACTTGGCCACTGTAGTGGATTTAAATTAGGTCGCAAATAGCGCCTTTTTCCAGACCAGAGACGACTATCGATTCGCCAACATTGGAAATTTTCCAAAGGCAAAAACTTTTTCCTAAGCCATGGCGTGTTTTCGATACGCGAGCACCAAACTCGTCGACAAAAATGCAAACATTAAAATATCTAGGGAGTTATTTTTCGCATTTTTCATCGTTTAAAAATTCAACCCTTTCGAAATAAGTATAGGCAACCGACGACGACGACAACGACAACGTTGTCCTAGTTCGAGCCGGAAATATTTCACATCCACTTCTACCCACAAACTGGAACTCGAACCGAGTACGTTTTTATTTCATTTTTCATCACGTCCAACAACCAAAAACCTGCAGCCAACTAAAAGGGATACGACGAGAACCGGTGGCAAGGTACTAAACGCGATCAGACTTGATCTTATGCAACGTTACACATACATTTACGATACGAATGTAGGTAGGTATAGGTACACCTAAGGTACGTATACTCGAACAAGGTCGAAGGTTGAAAAAAAAAGGCACCTATGTAAATTATCAACGTAATTAACGCTCTTTCCAACGATACACAGTGTGTTCCCCCGCTCCCTGTTGATGAAAACGACAGAAAAAGACACACAGAGAGGGGGTAAGAAAAACGCGCACTCGCAGTCGCACGTGTACACATTTGTACAGCTCCCAAGTATTCTAAAAACAAAAACAACACATCCACCGAACACTTGCAAATTAAAAAATTTTAAACGGTCATTATACCCAGAGGTGAAAAAAATCTCCCAGGTCACCGATTTTTTTTTCTTCTGAGACCCCTTACCCTTGTCTCCCCTCGTCGTGTTTCGACATGGTACGATATCGTACGGTGAACTTGACGAAGGTCATGGGTTAGTTTGGAGGTTTTTCATTGTGTCAACGTTCCCAACTGCTGTACGAACTGCTCGATGACTCGATGACGAAATAACCCTCATCAGGAGACATTTCTGTTGGTTGAAAATAGATTTTTTTTCGACTCACTCGAATAAAAAGAAAAAAATGGAGTATCTCGAAAACGCTGTTCTATGACACACGAATAGTCGGGAATCGCGTGAGTCATACGTTGATAGCAGTGGACCTCGGCTACAGTTGAGGGTGGAGGGGAGGGTATGACTCGAAGTTTTGATATCAAGTGCGAGAAAAATTTTTCTTTTTATTTGAGGCCAAAAATTTGGGAATTTTTTCTGAAAAAATCAGAATTTTCGAATCGAAGAACTTGTATTTTTATTAATGTCATGAGAGGGAGGGAAAGACTAGCTCCACCTTCTGACAGATCCACGTTCGCGTAATGTGATTTTTTTGTCTATGTCCAAGTCAAAATTAAATTTTTCATTCGAAATAAAAGAAGAACTAAGAAGAAGAAGAAGAAGAAGAAGAAGAATTCATTTTTGACATTGGGAAAAATCAACTTAGGTACAATTTTCATACATAATTTCACATCATTTTCAATTTAAAATTTTTTTCTCTACATTTTTCACTTTTTTCAGAAATTTTCGTCTTTGAAAATTCTCAATAAATTTTCAAAATTTTTTCATTCAATTTTTTCACTTTTGGTGATTTAAAATTTTTTTTTCATATCAATATTTTTAAAAAAAAATTTCGTTTTTCCAAAAATATTAATATGAAAAAAAAAATTTTAAATCACCAAAAGTGGAAAAATTGAAAAAAAAAATTGAATTGAAAAATTATGAAAATTTCTCAATAAATTTTTATAATTTTTCAATTCCATTTTTTTCTATTTTTCCAATTTTGGTGGTTGTCAATTTTTTTCAATTCATCAAGACATAAAATTTTTGTCACAAATTGAAAAGAATTCTCAATTTTTTATAATTTTTCAATTTTTTTTTTCAATTTATCAACACTTCAAAATGTTGGAAAAATTAAAAAAAATTAATAATTGATGAAATCATAAAAATTTCACTTTCGATTTGAGTTTTTCAAAGATTTAAATTTTTTCCCACAGGCTCAAACACGACAGTTTCAAAAATTATTTCAAAATTTTTCTCAAAAATCTCTTCTTCTTCTTGGGCTTTCCTCAATCCTCTCGAAAAATCCACACGTCCAATTTCAACCACGAAAACCCCACCGATTAAACCTACACTTTCACCGGATAATCTCTTATCGTTAGTCACACCTCGACTCTTGTCCACCTCGATGTCCGAATCGTCGTTTTTTTTTTATTTTTTCATTTTCCTACACCAAACCTGGCACCATTACCAGCTTATCAAAGCGTTGGTTTTTTAATTACAAAACACACTTAGACGCATTGCCCGAAGAATACGTCGTTTAAGGAGCTCACACAGTCGTAGCTCGAACGCGCATGAATAAAAGCCATCGTGGAAGGCCAGCCTTAAGGCAAAGTTTTCCAACGAACATACTCGCAGACTTAATTAACTGCAGATAATGTAAACCGAATAACAATTATGTTAATTAAAATACACCGTTTAATATGCGCATACATTTATAAGTCTGTTTCTCTTCCTTTTTTTTTTCTTTCATTTTATGATTTCTCAAAACACAATCGTATATATGTCCACCTCGTTCATCGATGCTCGAGTCACTCTGTTTCTATGAAAATTTCACTCGCATTGTATAAAAAAAAAAAGGTGATTTTTTTATTCCATACTACATATAAGCCAACACCGTCGTATACGTGGTAACCCTTCACCCTATATATGCTTTATGGGTGTCGTTCGCTGGATGAATTATAAATGCTAATTAGCCTAGGTATTCTGAGTACGAGTATACGCATGGTCGTTAGCTCCTTTCTTTTGTTTTTTTCCTTATTACTTTCGATAACATTGTAGAAAGAAATTCGGCCATTCGACGATGCGAAATTATTTCTCTGACGTGAAAAAAAAAAAATTAATTAGAAAAAAGAGAGGGAAATCGTAACACCGATCGCAAAAATACAAATGATTCTATCAGAAAAAAATACATTCGTTATAAAATACACGAGATTCCGCAAAAAATACCAATTCGCAATGCTGAAATTAATTTTATTAAATTATCCAATCAAAACACATCATTTTTATTACACGTTATCTCGATTCGTTCACCAAGAAAAAAAAAACAGACAGAGAAAGAAAATAAAAAAACCATAAATTACGTATACTTACAAAAATAAAAAAAATGCACAAAAAATTACACACACGTGTTAGTACTATAACGACATCGACGAAAAAAAAACCACGAGCCAATGGCTCTTACATCGAGAAAATATCTTTACGCGATAAATATTTGTATGTATATTTACAAAATCGAGTAATTATAAAAAGAATAAATTAGATAATCTGCGCGAGTTTTATTACACACAATATCGCATTACAAACACTCTTATCTATAAACCAAGCAGGTCGCTTTGGTTGCGAAGAGAATTGGCAACGTAGAGGTTGTGTGTGTGTGTGAGCTTTGTCGCATCGACACGTCAAACATCTTAAATTACAATTATCATACATCTACGTAGAATTTTCTTTCAGTCGAGATCGTCGAGAATTCGAAAAAAAAGCTCTGTGTTACAGTTGTTCGTAGAAGTACAAAATTAGGAAATGTTGGACTCCTAAAGGAAGTATTTTCGGTGAAAGGGGCCAAATGTAATTTTTTTGCTCTTAGCAAAATGAAGATGAAAATTTCTTGTTTTTTTCGATTCATTTTAGAAGGCCCGAGAAGTGTAAAAAAATTTTTTGAACAATTTTTCGCCAAGTTATGGCGTTTCAAAAAACTTTGAGCGGCCATTTTGTAATAAAATTTCGAAGGTACGGTTGCCATTTGTCACAGAAAATATGTGATTTAGTCTAAATCGTACGATATGAGTATCAAAGAACTGAAATCGGTGCAATATTGCCAGAAAAATGATGACTCATTACTCGTCGATCGAGTCCGAACAGATGACTCTAATTTTCCACGCAGCTCTCGTGGGAAATGTGACGTTCACGGGCATGTGTTTTTTATATATTTTGTAAAAGGCCAAAAAACTAGCACGATTTTGCTCGAACTCAAGTAAGTGTACACTGGTGAGGTGTGAATGCAGCGAACATTTTTTTTAGCTCAGCGAGATTCGTTGGGACTGAGTCGAAAAATTATTGTTTTTTTCTTGCCCTACTTTGAGAAGCAATAGCTTAGCACCTTCGAGTAGCAGGGACCTAAATTTTTTTCCAGATCACTCTCAGCAGAGTTTGGGAAAAATTGGAGCGATTTTTTTCATCCTTTCAAGTGAGCAAAAAACATAGGCCCGTGAAAGTAGTACTTCCCACGAGAGCGTCGTGGAAAATGTGATGCATCTGTACGGACTCGATACAAGGGGTGGTCATTTTTATTTTTTTGACAACTTCGCAACAACTGCAACCCTTTGAAGCCTTCAGAGTATAATTCAGACCGAAACATATATTTCCTACAAATAAAAATGGGGGCCATTCCTGAAGTTTTGGATCAAAATGGCCGTTCAAAATTTGTAAAATCCCACAACTCTGCAAAAAAACTCTCCAAAATTTTATTTTTGGGGCTTTTCTGCGTTCCAAGAGTCTATCTAAGGAAAAAGAAAATTTACATGCGCATTTGGCGAGAAGAGAAAAAATCAAGATGGAAACATTTTGGCACCTGCCCTCAAAACTACTTGATCTAGGCATCCAAAATCATGGTCGATTTTTGAGATAGGTACTTTCTATGCTCAAAACACCACACTTGACCTGCTATACCCTTCAGCTCAAACCTTTTCCCCCCATTCAAATTCGATGTCTACTTTGGGCACCCTTTAAACCTCTCAGTCATAACTTATTCTCACTCGTGACGTAAAAACTCGATCAAATCACCAAACACCTTATTCGGCTTATTCGTCTCGAACGTAAATACGTACAATTGCACTTTGTACCATTCGAATACGCTCGTACATATAAGGAAAGAACAAACAAAAAAAATATATATATAAAGATAATTGAAAAGATAATAAGACGCATTTAACGGCACTACCCAAGGTTTGTGCGGTTTACTTATACTGCGAGAGTAAACGAGAAAATATAAGAGAGAAATACGAAACAATGTGATGTAAATTAGCATCGATAACCGAAAATGATAAAAACACAGGTAGAAACTATAGAGATAAAAATCGACCGAAGTCTCCTCCGTCTGCGCGGCTTCATCTCGCCCCGAGCATCGTACCGTATTGCGAAGAATTTCCCGGTTTAAAAAAACCCCTCATCGGCTCGATACATAGATTTCCGTCAACACGAAATGATCGACGCTAGGCCCAGCCTTGGAATGTCGTACCAGATAGTGCATTTACAAAGTTGATAAAATGAATATGCAAAAGCGCATCTGGTACGTACTCCAAAACTTATCCCCCGGAATGAAAGGCTGCCTACGAGGCCGGCACCGGCTCGATGGCACTTGTACGCGAAACACTAGCGAATTGCACCGGCACACTTACGCGAATCAGTGCTTCAATCGCGACGCGAACAACCGACACATCAAAAAAGAAAAAACCGACCGAAGAGAGGCGCGAGTTAACGTTCGAATAAGTGGCATCGTCGTCCTTACACGTAGGTGTACCGTGTCAAAAGGCAAGAAAAAAAAACACCCAACAAAGACACTACTGACTGTAACAACGCTGCTATAGAGAGACAGAGACACTCGCACGTATGTATAGATAGATGCATCTACTGTAGTACTCCATGCCGCAGATGTTCTTCATGTCGTATGTTTTACGCAGATAAAAAAAAAAAAATATGAAAAAAAATCATATAACGGCGTCGAAAAACAAAGACAACACAAAGTGTACAACGTACACCGCCACTGCACCGTCGACCACATCGCAACTTTCTAGGGGGCTTGATAATGTATTTTATCGTCGTCGATTCGAGCTCTCAGCAACCGCGTTCGTTGTTCTCTTCTTACGTTAGTCGTACACGTCGTACACAATATTATACTATAGGTAGGTACTTTTATGCTAAATACCTTCGCTACTGACAACCGATCGCACCCACCTCGTTCTATGTACTCCCTATAGTGTCCCTTATCTGTACCATCCAAGGTGTCTATCTGTCTTGTGTTGCACGAGATCACTCTTTTTATACCTTATTTGGATACATATTTTGTATCATAAACGGTGGGCCATGCAGCACCCACAACCTTGTACTCGTAAACAGATTATGATTGTAGTTCGAAGAATTCGCGGAGGCTGTGAAGATGCGAATACTGGCACGTTCGTCCATTCAATCTTTTTCAATTTCCTGGATTTTTTCCATCAGAAATGGCTTCGAGATTTGGACAAAATTTGAAATGGATTCGAGTTTGTATACATCCGGAGTGACTTTCGAAGGGGTGAGGAGAGAAGAGAGGAAACAAGATCTGAATTCAACGAAATTTTTGTTCATTTTCGAACCTATAGATTGGGTATCTTTGGCAGAGCTAGTCAGGGTGGAGTGAGGTAAAGGTTTCTCCTCAGAGAACTGCGTCACGCGTCAATTTTCGTATCTTTTTGAGCAGTTGATGAAACTAATGAAAAAAGATGAGAAGGAATGAACTTTTCTTCCAAAAGATCTGGGCCCCAGTTCAGATTTGGATGAATCTTTTGAGAGGGGAAAATTGAAAAATTTGGACCAAATTCTGCACTAGTCGTGGATGGTTGGGGAGGGGGAGTACTTGGTTTGAATTTTAAAAACTCTAACGAACTTCTTTTCATACATCAAAATTGTTGAAGATTTTGGGAAATTTTTTGAAGAAATTTCAATTTTGCTGACAATCATCGTGTTTTTTTTTCTTGTCAATTTCCATACATCTTCGGTTATTTTGGCGGGGGAGGGGGAATTTTCTCCTCGAAGACTCTACTTTTGGATGAAAACTGAAGAAAAAGTGAAAAAATTCAATTTCGTCAACCTATTGGAAAATTGGCGTTGGAAAAAATCTAAACTCGAGTAAATTTGAAACCCTACAATTTTTTTCACAATTTCATCTCACTCCGCAGACGATTTACGACTTCTGACCTCATCGACACCGTAAATTTTCCACTCGAACCACGAGCCATTCCTCCGAACTGCTAATAAATCACCGAGCGACGTGTTTCATTCGTGGCCGCAGCCGCCGCCGTCGGTCAAGATAAAAATCATCCATAAAAACTTCACCTCGTTCGTCTCTCGTACCGCTCTGGCTGCTCGAATCGTCAACCGCACACATACTCGTCGTTGTCTCGGTCGATTCCGACGCGACCATTACGAGCCATGCCGGCAAGTAGATCGTGGCGGCTATAGGTTATGTCTCCGAAACGAAAAGAAAAAAATGAAGAAGAGAGAAAAAAGTATGCCAGTTGATCCGCATCGTAACGCACAAAATTACCAACAAGCTGTGACCAATTAAACGGTGCTCGCGTCGCTTGTCGCCGTCGTCTTCGTAGTACAGTCGACTTATTCAATGTAGTGCAGAATGCGTCGTCGCAGGTACTTGCTGTTCGGCAAAGATTGGAATATTAAGAAGAAAAAAATGTACAACAGGACCTTACGATTACGAACCACTGATTTAATGCTCTAGATATTGCAACCAACTTCCAGCAACACACTATACACTGTACGGTATTCGGTTCGCGTTTCGCGACCTACTTCCTCGCGCCGCCACCGTCCACACGGTGCTTCTCTCTCTCTCTCTCGTTCTCTTTGGAAGCTTGTAGTGCATATTATACTTGTAACTGAAAGAAGGTGCTGCGGCGCGCAGCGTTCGTATATCGCCTCGTACACGCCATCGTGTACGTACTCGCACATGTAGTATGTATCTATACGCGAAACAATGCCGCAAAGAGTGTATAGGAACAAAATCACTTCAATCAGCGGCCAGATTGACTGGCGGTCGTCGAACACACAGTTTATGTAACAAACAAGGCCAATGTTGTCAAATGCATCTTTATTCGGAACGCGCACCGCGCCACCACCATTTCCGTACAGCTCTATCGATCCATATTTATACTAGAGAACCAGATCCACATTCGATCAACGCCGCGCCGTGCTCTCTTTCTCGCCGATATTAAATTAAAACGAGGTTAATTAGTCGACGAACACAATACACATACGCATAAGACGATGCGCGACCGTCGTCGAGCTTCGCCATCATACCATGCATTTCTGACGTTCACACAACAACAGCAGCAGCAGCAGCACAAATGCATCGGTATGCGCATGCTCGCTATATTCGGATCAAACTCTAATTAACCTTTTTTTCTTTCTTTCTTACTTATACTTACCCTGCCTCGCGTTATTCGCGCGTACAAAGACACTATACACAATCAGCACACACTTAGCAATCCTCTCTCATATACAGCCACTCGTATAGTAGACCATCCATCGTCGTACATTCTGGCTCACTCCATCTATTAACATCCATCTCACCTAAATTGAACGCAATTAACCTCACGATACGGCCATCTCATTGCCTTCAATTAGCCACATACAGCGGTCGTGCGTTCGGTCCGCTGTAAAATTCACGTCGTCGCGTAAATTACCCTCTTCTAAGAACTCTCCATCCAGCGTCCCCTCATACAACCCTTCTTTCATTCGCACATTAGGGCACCTGTCGCAATAACAGCGTCCGTTAGTTAGGTATGGTCAAGCACGACCTTTTCTCTCTTTTACCTCTACGCATAACCTTGCTGCATCGACGTCGTCGTCCAATTTCAGCGACACTCCCGACGTATTTATACCGATCTTCGGACACCTTTCTCCGCCTCGAACGCCGTTAAAAATAAACGCAAGCCCGGCGAAACACACAGCGTATACGACTCGATAAATCTACATACAACACGACACCCTCCTCCTCGGCCACTTCCACCGGCACCTCTATCTCGCACCTGTGTGTCTTAACCTCGTTAATCATTCACAGCAAATTGACCAACCTCGAATGGACCACGTCTAAAAAGCCATTTCGCTCGGAAGCCGCTGCACCGACGGCCGTAACAACGAGTCGTACATCCGATAATGTTCCAATTTATCGAACCGAACCTCGAGACGAACGTACATATCGTGCTAAGCAACCAAACGACCGCACACCAGCACAAAAGGGCAATAAAAATTATCATTAGCTCGTAACACGCGGTAATGACAACGGCCACAGGGGCACGTTCGATGCTCCAGTTCTCCCACACCTCGTTTCTCTATAATACTTCCATAGATGAAGGAAATTGTAAATTTCGCAGAAATTCGCCGAAAAGGGGTATGAAAAAGAGGGATGAGGGGAGAGGGAAATTGGAAATATCAGCGCGAGAAATCAAATTGATTTTGATACATCAATTCAATAAGTTGATTCTCAATTGGGAGGCAAATTTGATCAATTGGTCAGATTTCCAACAATCAAGACCTTTTCCATTCGATAAAAAATTTTTTTGAAATCGAAAATTTGAGGATATACAGGGGAAAGGGGAGGGGGGATAGTGAAAAATCTTCGAAAAACAAGGAAATAATTTGGGCTGAAAAACAATCTAGATCCTTTGATCTTTCGTAGAAAATAATTGGAAACTTGTAACAAAATTTAAAATTGGACTCCAGCTAATTTCAAACTATCTCTTGGGATCGCAATTTCCAGACAAATTTTGGGTAAAGGAGCAGAGAGAGGGGAAAAAATCCAAAAATTGGGAATTGATACAAAAACTCTCGAAAAAAACAGCATTTCAAACCAATTTGAATCTTCCTCACGTCAATTCTTCGCCATCTTAATCCTAACCATGATTCTCACTCGAGTACAGAAATCTGGCCCTTGTTTGTTTCCAAATACCGGTTCATTGACCTCTGCAGACCATAAAACTGCACCCAAGTGGTCCCTCGTCGACCACCCTACTTCTGTTGAACTACCTCATCACTGGCACCGGGTGCGTTTAATAGATCAGCGTGCAAATTTTCGCCTGTTTTCTCGCTTCCTACTGGACTACCATAACTGTGGCGAGAGGTTCAACGTTTATTTACGCTGCGTACTCGTTAATCCGTCGTAATATCTTCCGGACCGTGGAGTCAGGAGATGTGGTGAGGAGGAGGAGGAGAAACAGGACAAGATTGTACTCTCTCACTCGCGATCAAAGAAAAGTCGTTTATCTTATTTCTCTGTTCTTGAAAAACTATTTTGGTCCGAGTGATTTTTCCTATTTTGATAAAATTGTAAAAAGCGTTTCCAAAATTCGAAAAATTGGATAAGCATCTCCTGCAGCATTTGTTGAATGACCATTTCGACACTTGAGCTGCAATTCTCACAGAAAATTAGTGATTTATCACTGATTTCAAATGTGAGAGAACACAGTTCACATGCTATGCTGTAATCTCATTCTCCATCCTCCGCCGTTCTTACGATCTCAATGACCTCAAAAAATGCGCTGCAACGTGAAACGAAGCCAGGGCCCTTCACTCGCACTCAAGTCATCCACATGAACCTCTGCTCAAGACTCGCGTGCCCGATTCGGGACGCCACCGAGTATATTTCTTAGCGCCACACACCATCGCCAGTCGTTCACCAAGCAACGTAATTTTCTTTATCTAGACAAGATAACACGTACACATACACACATAGAAGAAAACAAAGTGAAAAAAAAATTGCACAGCTCGAAGTATACCACGACACAGATACGAGAGCCCGTTCCCGTGCCCGTGCCGCGCCGCAGAACGCAAATACCAACGCCGCTAACCTAATTAATCGCTCGATTACGTATAGACCGAGTGGTACACACACACGCACGTTCGACGTGGTCGGCGTCGTCGACCCAGACCCAAAGCTGCTGCAGATTCCATCGTCGTCGTCATTTGCGAAATTTTCCTTCGCTCGTCCCTCGTCTCACCGTAAGCGACTGCTGCGACTCGCTCGCATACTGGCTCATCGGGCTCAGCCTAATGTTGACCTACATCTCGACCATACTCGCAGAAAGGTCGACTATATGCTGCTGGATAAGCCTACTACAACGTCCACCGTCCGCGTTCGTCTCTCCAGCATAGCGGCGGCGGCACGTTAACGGGGACAATACGTTACGTGCACTTTCTTTTTTTTTTTTTCAACTTCTTTCTCAAGCCGGCTCATGCCAGCGATCGATCACTCTCGGTATCCGAGGAATCACGCCGTAGCATATTTTCGAGCTCGTAAAGCGAACACGGATACGTGAAAATTCAAAACAGAAGAAATCACAACGACGACGTCGACGCTTCGAGCTTTATTATAATTGCAAATACCTGTAATTACACAGTCACATCTTACTCGACACCTGTCTCGCTTCTCCTTCGTGTACTTGGAAAACATGAAAAAAAAACCGCACGTCGTAGACAGAAATAGAAAAGTAACCTACGACGACGTGCGATGGAAAAAACAATCTCATCGTTGGTGTCAAAATTGAAAAGAACAAACTGCTAGCGATTTTCCTTCGCAACACTGTCCCGGCAAGTTACTTAGTAAAACAAGCCCAGGGAAATTTCCTACCGATGACAAAGTGAAAAGTAAAAAAAAAAACACCGAATAAATGAAACTAATTAAGTATACGTAGGTATCCGCGATTACACGCACCGAATCACCATATTTTCGTACGACGAATAAATACATTTGGACGACGTGCCACTTGAACCAACGACGATGAAAAATTCACCACCAAAATAAGAGGAAAATTCGTCGAAAAAATTCATCGCCATTTTTTCATTTTCGCATTTCGTATACGTACAGAGAAAAATCACGCACATCGCGAAACAGCGCCGAAGTGTTGACGACGACGACGAGGATATTGCGAACGGGAACGCCGATCGCAGTCAACGTACAACAGACGACAATAGACGCGGACAAAAAATACTACAACTGTTTAACGATAATGGCACAATTACAAACGCTGGCAGCCGTACACCGTACTCGTATAGCAGGCTGAGGCTCTGTCAATGTGGAAACCGTACAACAACGTTACACCACCGCCTAACGTGGAGGGGGCAACACGCCGCCGCGCCGCGGCGCAAACATACGTGCGTACGTACGTACTACGTATACGTCGTCGTCGTCGCGTACTCCACGTCTGCTACGTACCGAAAAACGCGATCGCGACCGAAAAACGAACGGCGGAGCGACGCGAGCGACGTGGAACGGCATCTAAAACGCACCGGGGGCATCGCCGACGACGACTCGCCGTGCACAACACAAGTGCAAACGTCGTCGTCGTCGTTCGTGACGTGCCGTGCCGTGCCACGAAGCACCGCGCGCGCCGGCTGGCTACTACTACCAGCAGCAGCGCCTCTCTTACTCGAACTAGAGCACCGCCAGTATACGTAGAATAATATACGTTTGTTGTGAAATAGCATAACCGAACCCCTTCTTTTTCTATAAATCCACCGCCCCCCCCCCTACGTAAAACGCAGGCCTCGCCGATCCGCATTAATAAACCGATACACCTTCTAGTACTTATTTTTTTCCCCATTCTTTTACGAAGTACAGTACATATAATACAAAAGAAAAGAAAAACACATGTAACACTCCAACCATTCCTCCTCGCCCCTTCTACCGAAACTTTTCCAGCCATACTCCCACCGTGTATTGAAATTTCCTCGCCATAGCACGAGGTGCAATGCAATAGTGTTTCCTCCTTTCGACGTCATGTCACTGTCTTACCACACTATACATCCTCTCCACCTGCTACTCTCTCCCCACGTATATATTCTATACTTATTATAACAATAAGGCAACAATATACATACGTACGTATCATTGTACCAAGATATGTAGCATACAACAACAGCACTACTCGAATAGGTGCTTTCCAGTTTCCACGTATTCCCATTCAACGACACCATACTTCTGGACAGTACGAAAGCCCTACTTCCTGCCCAACGCCCGCACGTCTCTCTGGGCTACGACGATTAGCCGACAAAATCGCCAACCAGAAACCCTGAATCGCGTCAGATGCTTTTTCCAGCATCCAAACAACGCGTACTCTTTCAATTGGAATCAGTGAAAATCACTGAGAAATAAGTCAGAATTGCAGCACAAGCCAATCACTGAAAAAAATCGCTGATTTTTCAGCGAATTTCACTGATTGATCGGCAAATGCCACAAAAATAGCTGAAAATCAGTGAAAATTCACCCTCACCTGTAGGTAAAAGGAAAATATCTTTTATCCGTCAATTCTCGGGGGTCGACTTCATATACGTACATTAGGGTGACACTTAGGAAACGAATTTTCGAATCGAAATTCGGGCACATCGTTAAAAGGTGCCATTACATGAGGAAAGAAGATCCCCAAAGTTTGAGACCTCTGAGTTGATATTAACACGTGCCTCAACGCACTCAAAGTTGAGGACGCGGTACCCGAGCGCTTCAGGTGCTTCCCCGCCGCTACACGCGGTGGCGATGTTTTCTGCAAACGCGCTACCTT
>FIZT01040852.1:0-10103 GCA_900065295.1 Paracoccus marginatus
TTAAATTATAATAGGCGCATAATTAGCACTAGCATCAAAAAGTGGCCCAAAAACAAGCCAGAAAGTGCTAGCACTTTGTTGTCGGTGTGCTAGCATAATAGTAGAATAATGCTGATAAATTGTAGCATTTCAGTACAATGCTAGCACAATGTTAGCATTGTACTAGCATAATGATGATCCAAGCATTCAAGTAGTATATATGCTAGCATCCTGAAATTCAAATTGTCGATAGGGATGAGTTCGGAAAAAATTAGTCGTAGCCTCGTGGGGTGGAATCTGAACTCATCGGGTGGTCTAAGCCCAAAGATGGCGGCCCAGCATACCCAGTATTGTATTATAGAGCCCTAAATGGGCAACAATTGAGAAAATCCTTCTTCATAAATTTTTTTTCGACAACAATTGCTCAGAGTATTTTTGAAATAATTTTTGAATTTCATTCATTTAAACAAAATTACTTACTTACATACTTACGAGTATATTCCAAACTAATTCGTCAGGAAAATTTAAAAAAAATGAAATAATTTGCTTTTCAACGCCTTTCCCTTCTCTCAGTCGGAAAAAATCTTCAATTGGACAACAGTTAGAGAAATCTTTTTTCAACTTCTCTTTTGAGGTATTTCTCTTTTTTTTTTTTTTTTGAATTTTTTCTCAAACTATTTTTGGAAGTAAATTTTTGAAAAATTTATGCTACAACTGTGCAATGACAGAAAATAGAGTAGTTTACTTTTTTGACCCCCTCTCCACTCTTCTCTCCCACCATAAATTAAAAAATCTTTTTTCAGTTTTTTTTTCACAATTTTACTTTTTTAAACCCTCATTACATATACAAAGGCGTCGCTAACAGAATTTTTTTTTTTTTTTGGGGGGGGGGGGGGGGGATCCGACACAAAAATGCCGAATGAAAATTTAAAAATTCCGAATAATTTATTTTGCTTACAAAAACAATGAAATCAGCCTTAATGGTCCATTTAGAATGCACCTACTTTCATTTTTTTGCCTTAAAATTAGAGAAAAAGGAGAAATAATGGGTAAAAAATTTTGACGAAAATTATGCCTTTTTGGCTTGGAAAAAGTGTATTTTTGGCTTATTTTTCATAATTGTCAACTCATTTCAAAACAATCAATTTCCGAAATTTTGCCGAATGGATCCAAAATTGCCGAATTTTCGAATGAAACTTTGACTGGGGGGACTTACTTCCCCCCAACCCCCCTGTAGCGACGCCCCTGTATCTATATATTACCTATCGTGAGAGCAGAATCTGCAAAAGCTATGTTTACACCAATTTTAATTAGAAAAATATTTCATCAGGCAAAAATCGAAAAAATCCCTCTTGTAGATATTTTTTTACTTCATTTTTTCCAATTTTTAAAAAATAATTCTCAATTTTTGGAGGTTCCATTTTTTTTTTCAAGTGGGTACGTTATTTAGAAGAGGTCTAAAAAAAGTGGCCCATTCGCCATTACACTTATACCTCTAAAATCGAAGAATTAATTACCAATTTAAAAATTTCAATAATTGAATAGGTACTTATTTGAAAAAATTTTTATTCTAGGTTACACGATGCTGTTCGCAACTTTGTCGTCGTTTTGTTGGCTCAATGTAATATCTTTCGATATCTGGTCTACTTTTAGGTAAGTTGAAAGAATCTATAATACCTACTACGTAGCTTTCCAGAATATACGAGCAGGTATCATACACAATACACATACATACCTACACTTTCGTGTCGACTTCGTATCATTCGTGCTAAATAACAATTAAGTAATTCGAATTCGCAACAATCTAAGTTTTTTTTTCATTCATCTTATCAACAAAATTAAATTGAAAACTTTTCGGTAGAAATTATTTAATTATTTGAATCTTTCGCTTTTTTTGGTTTCATTAAAATAAAAGCTTCGATCGGAAGAGGTTGCAGGTCACTGAACGTACGTATAATGTACGTGTAGGTATAGGTCTAGGTATATAAAGGTTAATCGCTGGTTGATTGCGAAAGGGGAAAAATTATTAATATTTCGGCGTTATATGGTTTACATGGTGGTAGGTATGGCATTATACTAAGACCCTAATACTCGTAGTCAGTTCGGTACCATACTTTTGATGATTGACGTAGACGTATACGAATGTGTATCATTTTTCAAGCTTTAGAACACATAAAAACGACATCTACCGGGGTCGTATATTTTTCTTTTATTTTTGTCACTTTTTTGGTGGAGGGGGGGAGGGAGGTAAACCGTCCAAAATTCCGTAAAAATATTTCATACGCGAAGTGATCAGTATTTATGTGAATGAACTCGAATGTAAATAAATAATGTAGGTACCAGATCTACTTATCTGGAGTAAATGTAATTTTTAATAATTGAAAATTTAAATTTATGTGTTTGCAGGATTACCAGGTCGACGTTTCTGAAAAAATCTAAAAAATTAAAGAAATTGATCCTGTACAATATTTACGGCTGGGGATGCCCTATGGTATGGTCAATATTCGCCTTCGGCTCTAAATATATTCTCAACTTGGACAAAAGCTCGCCGTGGAGTTGCGATATAGGCCAAGTTTCTTGCTGGTTCGCAGGTTAGAATACATAACGTGTTACCTACTTAGATAATAATATTAGTCATTTCATTAGCTCGATAGAAAGTTTTCGTTTTCCTAATGCCATATATTCGGGGCTGTGAATAAGCTCTATGCAGACTGAGTCAACAGTTAGGGCATTCCCTTGGTAAAATACGTACACATTTTTTTTATGAATGAAAATGTAATCGTATTTGTACATATGTACCAGAAGTTGACAATCGTTTGAACCGGAAGCAGCTGTGAATCGTCGAGGTTTCAGTCTCTAGGTTAAAGTCACCCATATATCTATCGTTCTGAGTCATTGAAAATTTCACAAAAATTGAAAAAATCCCCTACTCGAAATTTTTCAAAAATTAATTCGCTCGCCCTACAATTTAACACAAACATTATTATTTTTATTTAATTACAATTTATTAAAAAAAATATTTTCAAACCGTTTAATAATTTCGCTCGAGTTCGCATGATTCAAGGCCGAGCGACGATGGCATGCTCGCAGCTCGAGAGTCGGGGACATCCCGCCGCAAAATTTATTAAGTGAAAAGTCGTGTTCTTCTCGACCAACACGTGTTCATCGTGCTGTGTGAGGCCAATTGAATAATGAAAAAAAATTTCGATTTGTCACACTTTGTTGTACGGCACGATAATGTTTGGAAACCAGTACCTATACCGAATTACTCGTGGAATTTATCTTTTTACGGTTTATTTTTTTTTTGGTTTTTTTGAGAGCAGTCATGCGTGGAAGGAATTTTCCTTTCGATGAAAAACCCAACTTTACACGCGGGTTTTCCTTTCAAATTACAGATTACGGGAAGAGTAAAATCGTTTATTTCATTCTGCCTATTTCGCTGATGCTCGCATTCAACGCCATCATATTCGTCACCATCGTCAAATATTGCTCCAGCGTGAAAGCCGAATTGCACAATACGAATAATTGTAATTATTCGTTGAAGAAGTACTCGACAAATAAAAACGAGTAAGTGGTACCCTCCCCTCCTCTATTGGCCCTAAAAAACGCCAAATAATAAATTAATTTCTCATTTAATTTTCAGTTTATTGGTGAACGTGAAGTTGTTCGTATTAATGGGCCTGAATTGGAGTTTGGAAATTATCGCCCTGGTGGTGAAACCCGAGCATCGAGTCTTCTTCATTATTTCCGATCTGTTCAACGCTCTAGTCGGTCTGATTGTATTTTGTATTCTGATCATGAAGCCCAAAATGTGGCATAATTTGAGGAAAAACCTGTGCCGGAGTAGTCGACAGCAGGCTCTGGATAGGTTGACCAGATCGAACGCCTCGACGTCCTCTTCTAATCTGCAAAGTGCCGCCAATCTGAAAAGAAACAGTGTTCATAGGTTCTAAACGAGGGAGAATTGAATTTCGAGTCATTATTTCTTTTTTCTCGATTTTATTTTTCGAATAAGTAGATAAGTCGTAGTTTAAAATATTTTGTTAAGTTGATATTCATTGCGTGGTGAAATTACCTCCTAAAATTTTATGTTCCTATTTTATCCAGGTATAGATTGTATTATGTACCTGCCTAATATTTAAGTACCTACCTAATTTTGTAAGTTTACGAATAAGTACCTATTTTAACTACTTATTGTTACCTTCATTATCAATTCTTGATTCCTCGAGTTCACATTCACGCGTTTTGCTTTCCTATCATTTAAAATACGAAAAGTAAAAGACTGATAATGTTAGTGGTTTTTCGAAACTAAAAAATCTACACTTTTCATAAGTTGGAAATTTCAAAGTAGAAAATTAATCAGAAGTGTATGTTTGTACGTTTGTAATGATATTCCATATGAAAATTATGCATATTTTTTTTTGTAGATCGTTGTTATCCAAAAATAGAGTAAAGCTGTGAAATTTTTGAATTTTTGATTTTGTGCTCCTGCAGATGGCATCAGGAAAAACTTTTCCGTAAAAAAAAAAACTGTATCGGCCCAATAGCTCAGTACTTTTCTGTTCTACGTTCAATTTCCTACAACTTTGTTCTGAAAATTTTTTTTGTACGATCAAAAGTTGTAGCAACAAGAGAAGGGGAAATCAGAGTCGAATTTCTGACTCGTGATTCTGTCACAGCAACAAAAAAGTGAAAAAATACACATATTGGTCCTAGAAGAAGGTGGGGATGACTTGGCAAAGTCATTTTTGGATATGACGGTGATATGGAAGGTACCCATCATCTATTGATTCTAATTTCGAACATTTTATTGACTTTTCGAAGCTCCCCTTCCCCTCTTATTTAAAATGAGCCTCAAACGTAATCTTCAACTTGGAAGCTTACAACTTGGGACTTAGGTGATTCCATCTAGACCCCAATGTGAAGCCAAATACCAAGTTTGACCTATTTTGACTGCCCGGGGAAAAAAAAATATATCCGATTGGATCCAAAAAATGGCGCAATCCAATTGGATACAAGTGTATCCAAGTGGATCAAAATTAATCCAAATTAATTCAAATTAGGATATTTTCTGATCAAATTGGACTGATTTTTCCATATCCAATCGGATTCGATCGGATTGCGCCATTTTTCGGATCAAATCACACCAAATTGTATCCAATTGCATCCAATTTGATCCAATCGGATATAGGTAATTTTTTTCCCCGGGTAGTCAGCTCTCGAAATAATGAATTTTTGTTTTGGAGTATATTTTCCAAAAAAACGCTTTCCTTCAAGACTCTCCGCCTCCTCACCAAATGACGGTATGAAAAAATTTTCGAATAAAAGTTGTATTATAGTGTAAAACAAGAAAGTACTGAGCTATTTTTGATGTAAAATCAAATCCTGGGGAGACAATGTGAAAAATTCGTTTCATTCTCGACAATTTTCCACAGTAAAAGCTTATTGGGCAAAAATGCCTTCCCCCAATGATGCTGATTTGTCTACTCAAATGTAGGGGTGATTTGGCTCTCCGAACATTGGTCTGAAATTGATTTTTTCTTCGACTATAGTTTGCCTGAAAAAAGTATAAAATTTTGATTTTCAATTCTTTTTAGCTCTACAGACTTAAGAAAATAAAAATCTCGAAAAATAAACGAATTTTGGTGAAAATTGGGAGAAAAGTTGAAAATGCCTACGTATTTGGAGATATTTATGTATAACGCTGTGTCCACACGATCCAATTTATTTGACAAAAACTGAGGCCCGGTTCACACGATGAACGTGTGTGGACGCGATGACAGGTCTTCATCTCTTCAAATCGATTTGACCAATTTATTTGTACAACCAATTTGTAAAATAAATTTGATCGTGTGAACCGGGCCTCAGCTTTTGTCAAATAAATTGGATCGTGTGGACGCAGCAAAACTCGAGGAATTTTTTCGACAAAAATTCACTCATTTAGAGGTGAAAAAAATAAAAAATCAGTTTTTCCATTTTACCTCTGAAAAAAAGTAAAACGAGCTCGAAAATTTTTTTCAAAAAAATCCACAAAATAGCCTTCGATTGTGTCCAGCAATTTTGCAATTGGTTTCAAAAAATTCGATCGAAAATTCTAAAAAGACGAGTTTTAACGAAAATCTACTAGAATTTCATGAGGAGCCATTCGCCATATTTCTCCGGCTGATGCCCTTAGGATCTTTTACGCTTTTGTCTTGACTTCTTTTTTAAAAAAGCAATACAAACAATCAGGTGCAGATCTGATAAGAACGACAATGTTTGTAATAGCTGCGCAGCACTCAAAAAAATCAAGATCAAAAATGTTTTGAAAAAATAGTAAATTTTATTTTAAAATATAATAACGAAACTCCATTCAACAAATTGGCAAAATTCATTACAAAAATTAGTAAAATTTATCATGCAACAATGAATGTTGCCAATTATCGCAATAAATTTTACTAATTTTGGTATTAAATTTTGTCAATTCTGTTGAATGGAGTTTCGTTATTATATTTTTTAATAAAATTTATGTTTCTTTTTATTCAGTGTGTTTTTAAAATTGTACAAAAATCTTCATTTCTCATAAATAAACTTTATTAATAAAAATTTAGAAATTTTTAAATAGAAAATTAAGTACCATAGACGCGTGTTTGTAAGTTCATAACAATGATAACATATGTAGGTAGGTAGTTTATAGTTTAGTAAATAATTATTTTTTTCTTTTTAAGAAACAGACTGTGATGAAATGATGATTAAATAACAAAATAATTTTTTTTCAAGTAATCAGCGAACGTTTTACATTTATCTTCGATCGTTACAGCTGCTTTATTTATCGTAGTCAGGGATGGGATGATATCCGATATACATATTATGATATTTATCGATATACTAGATATCAAGTATCAACAAGGTATCGATACTTCTTGATATTATGTATCGATACCGGCGATTCATTTATTATCCGATAGGTTCGCTAGTTAGGTACTGATTAAGTGGAACGAGAAAATTTTCATGAAAATGCATACGTCCATAATGGTTGAAAGGATGAAAAATTGGAAAATTCTGGAAAATTGAACGGAAATTGATAGAATGACGCGTAATCGAAATTCAAATTCAGCCAAAAAAGATGGGCACTATAGCGCTTCTAGCGAGGAAAAAAGTAACTAAGATATCATGATAAATTATCATTACAACATCATGATATTTTTTGTCAAATATCGATACCGTATCGATACGATATCATCCCATCCCATCCCATCCCCGATCGTAGTTTAGTGGAATGTCTAAAATGAAAAAGAAGAATCCGAGAGTGTCAAGCTGAAAATGAGAAAAATACCAACAAGAAACGTGCCTATAACTTAGTGTTGATATGTCCTTAGATATGGACAGGTACATATAAGCTTATTTTTTTCAAAATTTAAACGCTAATTTAAAAAAATATCCAGAAGGTACAAGTAGATAAGTAGCTACCTTTACAAATATTTAATATTACAAGTGTAAATCGAGTACCTACGGGTAAATGAAGATAGACTCGACGAATACACGCTGAAGAGTGGGCGTAAGCGTCTTTGCGAGGTGAATTAAATTATCTAATTTTTTATTTCTCATTAACTAGGTATAAGAATGAGTAGAATAAAACTAATTCATTTTAAGTAGGTAAACTCGACCTTGTTTTATGCTACAAAAGTATAAATAAGAAAATATAGATACATAATTATAACTTATGTATGTAAAAACTTACACCTTAAAATCAGTCTTCTTATTTGTAAATCTGTCGATTAGGGTTTGGCATTTAATAATCCCCCGACGCTATTTTGAATTGATAAATAGTACAACAAAACGTGAAAAGTGAAGAAACTTAGCTTGGATTTTCTTTTTGGTACCTACATAAATATTTATACTTTTTTTTTTTTTTTTTTTGAAAAAAGTATACTCAGGAATAATTATTGTGTGATTCAAGTGTCGACTAAAAATCCTAATAAGCAAATGTGATTAGATAAATAGATACATTTAAATATATATTATAGTAATTCGTATAAAAATCATCGCGTGATCAACCGTAAGTCGATATAACAAATTTCATATAAATTTTTCGAGTACATTTGTACGAATGATAGGTATAGGTAAGAGAAAAAACAAGAATAGAAATTTTGGCAGTAGGTAAGTATGAGAATTTCTATCATAAATCACAATTTACGAAATTCGAGTGGAAAAATTAAATAACAGATGTATAAAAGAGCTAGGTACATGTAGGAAAGAATATACTTATACCTATAGGTAGGTAAGCACTCCAATTCTTACATCACCCACTCTTCCCTACGAACTATCTTCATTTATACCATTATCGGAATCGGAAGCTATGCTAATTGAAACGGTGGGTAATTTTTTTCTAGTTTTGGAATTTTCCAATTTTTGGTAATGGGTTGGTATGTAATCCGCACTTTTTGTCTTGCGGACTGGCCCGCTGCCGCTCAGTTTCATGTATTGGTGATCTCGTGAGATGCATGAGGCTGACTGAAATCGTGTTCTTTTACCGGGTACGTCGTCCAAGTACGATCTGTCACTTTGATAGCGCGTTGATTTGAAGCTTTGTTGATGGTTGCGCTGCAAGTCGTAAGTATACGAATTAGTTCGCACTTTGCGGGCTAAGTGGTTATAATAGCCGCATTAAAAGTATTTCTAATTTTCCGCGAAGAAAAATTGGAAAATTGGAAAATGATTAGATTAAATGACGATACATCGTGAATTAACTAAAGAAGATGCGTTCACTGTGAATGTGAGTCGTTAAATTCATATACCTAGTCGTGCGTACTCGACCAATCTACTAGTATTTATAGTATACAGGGTGTGCTGGTTGTGGTTAAACGCCTTCAATGTGCTAATGATGCAATCAAAACTACACCAGTGTTGATGAGATTGTTGAATCTTACGGATTTCGAAACGACAACGTTACTTCGATAATCAATCGAAGAGGTCGAATTTAGCCAATTTACGGAATATTTTCAACCAATTTCGTCAATTTTCAGCGCTTTTAAAAACTTTTTAGAAATTTTTGGCAGTTTTTATAAGTTTTATCAAGTTTTACCTACATTTTGAACAATTTAGCTACCTAATTTTAGTAATTTTTGTTCCATTCCTTCAGCATTATGATGGCTTAAGTATAAAAAAATTCAAATTTAACCATTTTCTCAATTTTATTCACTTTGACTATTTTTAAAATGCTCAAAAATTGGTCCAATTCTTTTTTCTTACTAACCCAATAGATCTTTAAATTTTAGTCAATTTTTATACGATTTTGACTTTTCTTTTACTAACTTTGACTTTTTTTTTTTTTAATTTTCTGATTTTGGGTCATTTTCAGAATTTGCATCACTCCTACCAACCTTTACCATTTTTACTAATTTTCTCAATTTTTATTAATTTAAACATCTTTATTTTACAAATTCTGACCTTTTTTTTTAATTTTTGTATTTTTACTAATTTTTGTCACTTTTACTAATTTTGACCTTTTTACTAATTTTAAATTTTCACAATTTTTTTCAGTCAATTTTATTTTTTTACTAATTTTGACCATTTTTGAGAATTGAGAATTGTTTTTAATTTTCGAAAATTTTGACCATTTTTTGGGATTTCTGGTCACTTTTAGAATTTTGATTTTTTTTAAACCAATTTATGATTGTGTTTGACTTTTACAAATTGATCACTATTTATCAATTTTAATTAATTTTATACTAATCTGAGTTATTTTTTCAATTTTTCCAGTTTTGATTTTTTTTTACTAATTTTTACCATTTTTGCTAATTTTTTAAACCGTTTTAACTAATTTCTAACTATTTTTACCAATTTTTTCAATTTTGTATTTTTTATTTCTATGAATTGCAGTCAATTTTCACCGACATGGGCCATTTTTCCTGATTGAAAATGGAATGAATATTTCATTGAAAACGAAATTTTGAAATATTTTCTCTATGATTTGAATCAGAAATATTTGAGAAATGGATTAAATTTTGATCAATGCCATAGTCGGGGAGCCAGCATAGAGAAGTCCTGCACCCCCTGCCAATCCTCCGGGACATTTTTTTTCTTGAAGGGGGCATCCTAGGGAACATTTCTAGTGGTTGTCCTCAAAAAAAAAAGGTGGAAGA
>FIZT01040857.1:0-10753 GCA_900065295.1 Paracoccus marginatus
TGAGTGATTTTCAAAATGAACTGAACGTGAACGTGAACGCGAACGACCCAAGCCTGAATTTAACAATGTGATTTATTATATTTAAATGCTGATATTCGTACTTATTACATGTTTAACATTGATGTCCAATTTCAAATCACCAGCAAACAATTATTTCTAACCAGTTTTTATCATTATTTTATAACGTAATTTTTTGGTGAACAAGATGCGGCGAAAGTTTGCCAAAATTGATGAATCGACTGTGTTTTTGGTTTTATACACTCGGTTACTGAATGAATTATTCTCCGTGAATAATTATCGCATTTAAGATGATAATTGACTGAAGGCGAAAAGTTGGAAGTTTTTTTTTCATAATATCCAGTTTTGTTTAAAAAAATGAGGATTATATTGTAATGTTTTGGTAATTTTGTTTTATTTGTAGATAAAAAATGAAAATATACCTAATTTTATTTGAAAATTTCTGAGTTTCATTTTATTTGCCCCTTGCCCGGGAAAATAATGAAAGACCTACTACTTTTTTTCTGAAGTTCTTTTCAGTTTTTTGGGACGGTGTTTGAGGTTGTAAATAAAATTATTATTATTTTGGCCTAATGTCAGTTTTATTTTGAGGTTTCTCGAAATTCAATTCAGTTCGTACGCAACGGCCATGTTCAGAGCTTCAGACGTTGCTTGCTCTGCAATTCTGCATCCAGCATGATCCAGCGGAATCATTGAATCAAATCAAAACCAGCGACGCAGTGAGTGTGACTCTTGTGCAACGAGTCTTGTGATTCTTTCGTTCGAAACTCAAAACTTTCTTATCAACTGAGTATTATCAGTTGCCGCCTTTTTTGTTTCTTCAAGTTCGAGCTTTCGTAAAATTTTCTAATTTCCGAAGAATTTATTTTTTTTTCATTTCACAGTTCAGCTGATGGACCCATTTCGATAGCTCAATGTGAGAACATTTCATTTTCAAAATGCAATGCATAATCCCCACTCAGAATTTAAAAAGTAAGTGTGCATTATACGAAAGTAGATGTTACCCTGTGAATTAATATATTTTTCGTTAGTTTTAGTCAGAGGGTTACATTCCCTTTGTCGAATTGGTGATGAGCTGTACGTAGAACCCACAAAAGATGGAATCAACTTCAGAACTGTAAATTCCGCTCAGTCTGCTTATTCTTCGATGTTTTTCAATCTATCTTTCTTCAGCCGTTATAAATGTAATTTTCAAACCGAGGAAGCAGGAACTTGTAAAATATCTATGCGGGTAATGTTTTGTTTGTTCATATACAAGGGTAGGCCTACGTGTAAATCAAAAACAGGAATATTACTAATGAGCGTAATTCCGGCAGGCTTGTTTGAGAGTGTTCAAAACACCACACTGCATGGATCGCAATGTGGAATCTTGCAAAATTGAAATGGGTGAAGAGTGTTCGAAGCTGATTTTTCAAATTCAGTATAATCAAGGATACACTAAAACTCATTTTTTATCTGTTAGTGACAATGAAACCGTTCAAGTGAGTTGACCAACATCATTCTGCTATTACTTTAGTTTTCCTGTTTTATACTTTTGTTAAACTTGTTAGCTGAGATATAGCAAAAGTCAAATGAAAAATGAGGTTAGTATATTACCCAGAACTTTGCACCGAGCAGTAAAATATTTTGGACTGAAAGATGAAGAGATCACTTTTGATGTTACCGAGGACAAAGTTCATTTGAAAAACTATTTCGACAATGCTGAAGGTAAGTAAATGATTACAAAAAACAAAATCAAACTATAAGTCCTCAGGTACATTGTCTTTGTTTAGTTGATAACCAAAAAGGAGTCAGAACAAACTTCAGTCTAAACCGTGGTGATTTTGAAACGTACAACGTTCCTCAACCAAACTCCATTACGTTTGCTTTGCGAGAATTAAGAGCTGTCTGCGCATTTTCTGAATCTTCAAATTCTGTGATTGGCATACATTTTGAAGTGTCTGGCAAGTATGTAGTAACCTGATGAATTTCTTATTCATCACTGTGCGAACCCTTTGCGGAATGATCAACCTTCCATAAATTTCAGGCCTGTAATATTCACGGTAGAAAATCCACTTTATCAAGCAGATTATGTGGTGTCAACTCTTCCTCCAGATATAATATCAGGCGAACGTCCCCACCGAAGAACCCAGCTTTCGGATATCGCGTCTTCGATACCATCAACGAGTGTTATTCATTCGACGAAAAAACGTCGATTAGCACCCGTTAATGAAGAAGTTGCGGAACCCGTTGCTTCTTTATCCAACAGTTCATCCACCGAAAATAATCCAATAGAACATGTTGTTCAAGTTGAAGTTCATCAACCTCAAACCTACACCTCGAACGTTCAACAGCGAAGCCAAACTAATGCAACCCTCGTTTCGCAAATGCAGCCCAGCCAAAACAACACAATACATATGTCTCGAGTGCAGCAATCCAGTCAAAATAATGCGACTAATGTATCTCCGCTAAGGCACTCAAGTCAAAATAATGTGACGGATATTTCTCGAGCACAACAATCCAGTCAAAACAATACAATCGCTGTTTCTCGAGTGCAACAATCCAGTCAAAATAATGCGACTAATGTATCTCCGCTAAGGCACTCAAGTAAAAATAATGTGACGGATATTTCTCGAGCACAACAATCCAGTCAAAACAATACAATCGCTGTTTCTCGAGTGCAACAATCCAGTCAAAATAATGCGACTAATGTATCTCCGCTAAGGCACTCAAGTAAAAATAATGTGACGGATATTTCTCGAGCACAACAATCCAGTCAAAACAATACAATCGGTCAGAACAATACGACCAACTTGACTCTAGTACAACCGACGAGTCAGAATAATATATCGATCGCTGCTCAAGCATCAAGTAGATGTTCTTTTGGACCGAGTAATGAATCCGATACGAATTTAGATCAGTTGTTGATGAGGATTGACGTGAATAGCGAATATTTTCAAGATACCAATCAAAAAACTATGAATAACGAAATGACGGATGTTACCGAGTCCCAGTTTCAGAAAATACATCATGTATACCAATATTGTATCGATTTTCCTGCTGGATGTGTCATAAATGAAGAAATACTTTGCGAAGATGATAATTGAAGAAATATTCTAATTATACCTAGACTGCCTTTTTTATTTTTATGAGTTCGTATTCCGTGTTGTAACCTAAAACCAAAAGAATTGGATTTATAATAAAATGTAAAAAATGAATAAAAGCGACTCGATGAACGGCAAAAATGAGTTTATAAGCGCGAGTATTGTGACTAATTTAACGACAGTAAGCAGACAAAATTACGCATTGAATCCCAATCCCAAACAACAAAATGCGAATTTTAATTTTAATATCACAAAATAGTACAAAAAATAAAACAATTACACGTATACAACATAAGATGTAGATACAAAAAACACTAACTAAAATTCAAATGATTAGATTGCTAGTGACACAAGTAAATGCATAAATGAGAGTAACCGGATGTACAGATGTACCAGACTCAACAGTTATATTCATCATCATCAGGTACGAGGGGAGGAGTCAGACTCTTCGACGCGGCATCAATCCTACAAAAATTAGGCAAAAAATAAATTCAAAATAGATCAGTAGTTTTAATCTTAATCAAACATTAATTTCAATATGTTTTCACCTACCAATTGGAGTAGACTCTTGTCATTATTTTCGTGAAATGTAATGCACAAGACAGTGCTCGATCATGTCGACGGAAATTTGTGAAATTTGAAATTGGGATAAACTTTGTTAATGATTGTCCAAAACTTTCATAAGGTAAATAACTTTTAACGTGCTGAAAAATAAGTTTTATTAGAAATTTAAATAATACAATAAACCCCTTGGACAAAAAAAAGTTACCTCAACTTTGACGACAAAGTAATTATCAAATTGGCCGAACGCAATTCTGAAACATTGGTCATTGCATAGCATATAAAAAGCTACACGGTACCAGTTCTTCTCTGGTCCAACAACGGTTTCATTCTTCCACTCAGTGGGTATAGCTTTGGGTTGATTTTTTGTACTTCGCTCAATAACATCCAGTCTAGTGGTACCGATATGAAATCCATTTCTGGCGAAGAAACTCAGAGAACAAACGACGCCAGTTTCGAAGGGATTGTCTGCATTCGTAATGTTCAAAGTATTGACAATAAATTCTGCCACTGCGTGCAAAAACAAATTTCATTTCAATAAAAATAGTATTGAAATATGTAGTATCTAAGTAGTATCGAATCAACGAACGAAGACCGGGTTCGTTGCACTACAAGTCGTAGTTAAACGATAATTATAAAGAAAAGGAACCGTGGATTACATTCGGTTCAATTACACACGTTTATAAAAAACAATTGTAGCGCTACTTTAGGGTAGATAAAAATTTTACGTACCTTCCTCTGGAATGTTGATCTTCATTGTAACTTGAAAGCAGTTCTACAAATAGCAACAATTCATCTCAAAATCAAAAAACCAAACTTTGGAATTCACGATTTGTAAATGTAATCGGAATGGAATAGGTATTCAAAAATCATCCCAAGTTTCTCCGTTCCAAACTTTCATACGCATTCATGATACATTCAAAAAACCCGCAAAAAACTTTCCATTACTTATCACAATCACAACCGCTCAAACACTAATTCAAAGTTCAGTTCAGTTTCGAGTGTTTTCATTTTTCAAAAGCATCTGCGCATGCGGACAGACTTGAAATTTGCCTAGTTTTATTTTATGTTTTTTTTATAGTTTTTTTATTTGATTTTATAAATTTTTTAATAATATTAATTTGAATTGAAAGTGAAAACAGTCATGTAATTTTTACTTTTTTTGTAAAATTGAATATAATTATTTGGTTGCAGTTGTATTTTGTCCGGCTTCGAAAAAAAAATCCATTTTTCGTTTTTTTGAAAAAAAAAAAAGAAAAACTGAAACTTGAATCTTGAAAAGTGAAACTCAGAAATCAGTAGTTTCAAATTTTTTTCAAAGAGTGCATTAGTTGAAATGTTATATTTGTATGAATATTCAACTTGGCCTTGGATTGCTTTTCGTTCTCATAAATGTTTTATCTTCCAAATTCAAAACTGATTACACTGATGGTAGGGTACCTGATGGTTCGAAATCATAAATTGTCATAAATCGGGACTTCGCGAGTGTTCGAGGATGAGTATCGATGTGTTATGTTAAAATTTCGAGATTTCTTCTATTTCCAAAATATTGTTGGAAGATATTTGCCTGCTAATCAAACTTTCTCATTAATTTTGAAAATAATCATGTTTTCTTGATCGTCGAAGGTCCTGAGCCACTCGATTTTATTTCATGTACATTTGAGAATCAAAAAATACCGAAGAAGTATGGCTACTGCTGCAAACTCTCAAGATAAAACAGTCAACAAAGTTGCATTATGTTCAGCGATATTTGCTGGCTTCGCTTATGTCGGATATTCCGCTGTCAGGACAGCCTTTGGCAAGAAAGGGAAACGAGATTCAGAAGGTGAACAAAAAAGTCTATTGTTTTTAATTCTGCTTTCATCTTTTGATTTCTTTGCATTTAATTTATGAAACCTTCTCTGAGTTTACTCCTGGGCAAATCACGCTTACCTGTCGTAATACACTTACTCGTGCTAGTAAATCATGATGCTTGGCGTCAATCTTGGCTGATGAAATTGTGGTCGTTGATTTATGTTATTTCGGTTAGATATTAATCGTTCAATTTCCTACTGGAAGTATATATGTTACCTATGCAAATGACAAACAGCAAAGTATTGAAATGAAATTTTCATTATATCATTGGTTATATCATTGGTTAAAATAACTCTGACCCTATTTCTATTCTATTCTATTCTATCAATTTCTTGACGTTTTGTCAACGATAGAACGATTCAACAAATATTGAAGCTTTTTGAGTGATGGAATTAAAAGTACGTAGATACACTCATTTTCTGTACAATAATATTTAAAACCGATACATGATTCGATGACAATGACATGATTGAAATTTACAAATCAAGGCGGTGCACGGATGGCAAATTTATGAGAATTTTAAAATTTTTTCCATTAATCCCACCTGTTTATCCTACTGCATTTAACAATTTCATTTACGACTTCATAAACTTCATTTTTAAAATTGACCTAATTTGACGCTGGAATAAGTCTTTTGGATCGATAATTTGAAATACTCTAGTTGGAAACACAGTCGTTGGCATTATGAGTTATCGATCTAGTCTAACCTTGAAATACTCTCGTACGCTTTAAAGGTACGATATGAGAAGAGAAATAGTTACATTAAGGACGCCAATTGCATTCGGATGTTTCTAATTAAATGAAAAAAAATTTTAATATTTCCTTTCCATTATTGCACGCTCCCAAATTTCAAAAGGCGATTCGACCAAGTTGAAAGTAGTTTTGTCTTTTAATGGAGTTGTTTTTTTTAAAAAAAATAGGCGTCAACTTCTAGACTAAAAACCATAAATGAACATCAATTAGGTATTTTGTGACCTTGAAAAGACCAATATTCAACTTTTTTCGACCAGTATGGGAAAAAGTAAAGGCTGGGAAATGCAACTATCAACTTGCGGGATAATTAATACTACGCAGCACAGCAGTACATTTGCTGTTTTTTGGCTCAAAAATAACGAAAAAAATTGATAATTTTGCTTTCAAGTAGTTTATGTCGTAAAAACATTAATAGGTACTCGCGCGATATTCATTTATAATAACTCTGATGTTTGGCATCTCTCTTCAAATACTTCATTCTTGCTGGTATTGTAGATCGTGAACTATCTACTCCGTTTTCTTCATCGTAGTAAGGACCTAAACCGCTACCGGTAGGTTGTGGCTCAGGTTCTGGTGAGCTGCATTCTGGAATTCCTTTTATATATCGTCGAGGTATCTTGGCCAACATTTTGTATTTTTCGACTATGGATTTTTGGTTACTTCTAACAAATCGAAATGTATTATAAGAACAGTATACCAGCGAAGCAGCCACTGCAATGAGCAAACTACAAACGAAAATGCGTTTGAAATTCATCTCGAAAGGTCTACTTGTTCTTGGTTGCCGACTTAATTAAAAACTGAGAAACCTGGTAGATGGAAATTAACCCCGATAAATTCAATTTTCTATGGTAAAAAAAAAAATTCCAAATCGTTATTTTGCTCGAGTACAGCGTATGTTTGTATGAACTTGACAAATAATTAACTAGCAACGGTTAAATTTACACTCGTAGGGCAACACGAATTATGATAGATAATTATTTTGATTGCTTTATTATTTTACAGGAGAACCAGAACATCGATTATATTTCCGTAGACTATCGCAAACTACTCAGACAGATGTACTGTTAGGAAATTTAGACATGTCTGGCTCAGGCAAAGTCATGCTGAGGTCGCTAACCGTACAAGAAAGAATTAGAGAATTAAATTTACGCGCTAGAATGTTCACCGACACTATGCTCGCCATCCAAGGATCTAGTAAATTATCGCATCCTCGACGGGTTGTCGCCAAAAGCTTACAAGTAAAATGACACTTCGCATGCCGAGTTTTTCTTCCCAGATCTAGTTGAACTTAAATTCATTTTTACTCGTTCAGGGATCACCGTGGAGTTCACCTCGTATTTTAAGCCCCGTAGACGTACAACATATAATTAATAGCAGATCTAGCGAAGATCTACACATGCTTGAGGCAGAAATCGATTTCCATACGAGTTCTCCGGTTAGGCGAAGATGGGCTAGACGATCATTCCGTAAAAAATCTCCATCGCCTGGAAAGTCGCGTAATCATTCCATAGAGAATTCAGCTAAACACGAAGAAGCAGTCAAAGAAGCTGAAAAATTACTTAAAAATAACGAAGACGAAATGAAGGCTCGATTAGAAATGCTATCAACTAGAAATGGGTAGGTATTATTTAAGATGAGATGAATTTAATTTTTTTTTTTTTTAATAAAATAATGAGAAGAAACAGTATTTCAAGTTACTCTAAATTTTCATTAATTTTTTTAGCATGAAAATAACTAGATACGAAGCGAAAAGTTTAGTAGCTCTGCTTCATTCAAAAGATAACGCTCTATTAGAACGGACTCTAACCACAATTGGGAATCATGCTACCTTCGAAGAGAATCAAGTAAATTCATTTCACATTACACGATGCGACAGATTGCAATGGTAAACTAGATTAATCTGGATTTGTTTTCGCAGAACATGTTCAGGGAAGCAGGCTGTCTGGTATTGCTAGCGAAATTAGTTAATCATCATAAGTATTCGGTTAGATTAGCTGCGATATCTACCTTGAGTAATATGGTACTAAATCGTGATAACCAGAAAGAATTAAAGGTAATGGATCAATTTTATAAAAATTTACTGCAGTATTCGCACTATAACTTGATTCTCGTTTTTTTTTTTTTTAACGGAATTAAAAATCCTCTTTCGTGCAAACAGCTCGAGTGTGCCTAATTTAATTACCTGCTGCGAATTATTTATTGTATTCGGTACGAAATACGAATAAAATGTAATTAATTTTCCTCTATTTGCAGGATACTATACCGAAACTTATAAACACGCTGAAACAAGACAACTTACCAGACGATATGACTAAAAGTATTTTAATAGCTCTGTGCAATTTCGCCGTATTATCCGATTGGCACAGTGAATTCTTTCCCGTATTACATACAGCGTATCAATTTGTTGATAAAGGAAGTCCTGCCATTAAATTACAAGCCCTTAAATTATTAATCAATTTATCCTGTAACGAAGATATGATACCAAGTTTACTCGCAGCACAAGTACGTAAATCTTCATTTTGAAAGATTTCGAAAAAGAAGAAATTATAAATAATTTCTCAATCATGCGTTGGTAATCTCGCTTTCGAAAGTCTTCCGAGTTGAAATTACTCGAGAGTGTTTTCGACGTAATTATAACAAAATTGTGTGAATATTTCGGCAACTTTGGTAATTTGAAAAGCGTTTAAATTTGTTTGCCGCAATTATCTTATCTATACAAAAAGAAATTAATTTTTAAAGCAGCCGCTTATCTGGGCGATTAAAAATTAATTACTATTACCTAGCTGTACTATATACATATTCTGGTTACGTGACACCAGTCAAATCGAACTTGAGAAAGTGAAAATGAGCTACTATATCTTAATTTACAATCTTTTCGCAGGCACCCCGTAGATTAATTTATTTTCTCGATGAATCAGTCAACGAAGAAATCCTACTTAGAGTTCTTACTCTATTAGCTAATCTCACCCAAGCAGCCAAAGCTATGCAAATCGACCCTACCATCGATTTACCACCCGAGGATAAGGCGGCGTCGCCCGATACAATGTAAATATCAAGTTTTTCTTACACGAATAAGAATTTTAATCGAGATAAAGAACCGCTAAAAACGATAAATTCCGTCGCTACGCGGCGCGAATTCCTGTAAATACGCGATAATTTGTATCACATACAATTTTTAAAATATGTTTTAGCAGGTATGCGGCTGTGTACGGAGTCAACGCCCAAGATAAATTACCGTCGAAGTTACTCTGCTTAATGAATAAACATAAAAACGAAGACGTAAGAAGTATGTGCAAGAAAATTCTCGACGCTCTGCCTCAGTAACGCCAGCGTTTTCAATCAGTTTTACATTTACGTACAAAATCATCTATCTGAGCTATGCAATTTCACCAAAAAAAGAGAAAAAATTGACTTTATTTTGCCTGATTAAAAAAAACGGAAGTCTCGTTTCGCGTATTTTTACGCAATTTTTTTTTTGTTGTTTTTTTTAGAAGTATGGATGATAATGCATTTCTCTCTAGATATAACTTCTTAGCTTATTACCACGTACGTATGATTCGTACTAGAGATTTTAAATTGAAAAAAAATCTAGTCATTTAGTCGACAGTACCTATTGTGTTAAATTATTTTATATCTGTACACGAAATGTTTGAAAGCTTCGACAAATTCTAATCAAAATTAATCAACGAGTTGAAATGACGCAAATTACGTCGAATTCTTCTTTTTTATGGATTTCAAAATAGCATTCTGTTACGCCAGGTCATCGCGTTGTTATTATGAATTTTCAGCGGCCAATTATCCGTGTGATACGAATCGAATGTGATCCGTGTAACATTCTTTTTAATTTATTTGTTAATTGCTACAACAGTTGTTCAGTTGTTTTTTAAATATAAGATTTTTGCTTGATTACGTTATTTCGACGGGTGAAATCGAGTATCGATCGACGATTATGCGGTGTCCTTCGTAAGTGGAGGTATGCAAATCATTGTACAGTTATGTCGGAGTGATCACTACATGCGTTTTCGAAGTCGATGTCTCTAGTGTGATGAGTTGATATTTTGGTACAGAGCTGTACCGAAAGTGGGCAGAAATTTTGAAATTTCCAAAATTTATTCTTCTAAAAATAAGCACATGAAATTTTACTTTCCGAAAATTTATTTGTTGAAAGAATTACTCATAATTCTACTTAGTAGGTGAAAAAATGAGATAAAACCAGGGCTGCTGAACCGAAACCATTTCGGTATCGGTTCCGGTTTCGGTACGAGCTTCGAGATTTTAGTACTTGTTTCGGTTCAGTTTTGGTTCCTGAATTTCGGTTCCGGTTCTGGTTTTGAGATTTTTGTTTTGGTACTGGCACTGGAATCGGTTTTTTCGGGTTCGGGATTTACTCTCAATTGGAATCAGTGAAAAATCACTGGAAAAAAGTCAAAATTGCACTACAGGCAAATCAGTGACAAAATCACTGAAATTTCAGTGAATTTCTA
>FIZT01040863.1:0-16012 GCA_900065295.1 Paracoccus marginatus
GGCCTCTGCTCTCACTGTATAGTTCTTGTCCTCGAATTCCGCTATAGACTGTACATCAGCATTCACAATACCAAACTCGGATATATTGATCGGACTGTCTGTACTAGCACCACTAGCTTCAGCTTCAGCATCTTTTCTACCACTCGGCATGGTTTAAAACACGAGACACAACGCAAGTACTCATTACACGAAAATTGTCAAGATACTTCTGTTTGACGCGCGTACGATATCCCACTTCTGACATGTAGGATATTTGGGAGAATATCCCGACGGTAATTACTTAAATCACGACCATACACGGCTTTATATCTTTTATTAATTACAACGAACAATTAACAACATAATCCACGATCTCCATCTTATTACTCGACTACCTCGCATACAAATACACACACAGTTACACAATACCCGGTCTCGTAATTACAGGTAATACCAATAACACAAATATTTCCTACATAAATTAAATTTCAGAGAAAATTTTTTTATAATTTTTATGCAACACTGTTGGAATTTTGATAAAAAAAAACTACTTTTATCAGTATCTCAAAAATTTCTACTTGACTGACGTCAACCTAGTTTTGAATTTTTATTCTAACTTCACTTATTGCAAAAATGTTGTTTTTGATGTGATAAATTCTAATTAATTAAGCCGTTGTGTAGTGATTAAGATTTAACATGCCCAAAACGGCCGGTATAATAGTAATCGGCGACGAAATCCTGAACGGAACCGTGGCAGATACGAATTCCACCTTCTTATGTAAAAGATTTCGAGCTTTAGGAGTAAAAGTACTCAAAATCAGTACGATTCCCGACAATGTTAACGTATTAGCTGAAGAAATTGCCTTATTTTCAAAACTGTACGACGTCGTAGTCACAAGCGGAGGAGTTGGACCAACTCACGACGACGTCACTTACGAATCGGTAGCCTGTGCTTTCAATACAAACTTAATCGTGAATGAAGAACTGAAGAAAATATTTGATTGGTACTTATGCAAAGGTGATGAAGAAGGTTTAAGGCTGGTGAAAATTCCTCGCAATGCTGAAGTACTGATTGTTCATTTAGACGAACCGTTGGAGCCGGGTTCCAAACGTTTTCCCATTGTAAAAACACTCAATGTGTACACTTTCCCAGGAATACCGAAATATTTGGAAAGAGCCTTCGTTGCCTTACAGAATAAACATTTCGTAAATCACGATATTCAATTTTTCTACCGCGTTATTTACTTAAACGTTGATGAAATTGCGGTTGTCAGTATTTTGAATGAAGTATCCGATCGTTTTAAAGAACACGTAACGATTGGTTCTTACCCTCGCACTGATGATTTTTGCGAATATGTGACCAAAATCACCGTTGAATCGACGTCACTAGAACATTGTCTAAATGCTGAAAAAGAATTGTTGATGAGAATTTCACCATCGCTGTTGGTCAACATTCCTTCGAAGTTACCTGACTTTGAATTTATGTATCGGTTATCCAACATGAATTACGAACTTTCAGAAAGGATACGAGCCTCTTTTCAGGTATGTGTTTTGTTTTTCTTTTAGTTTATTTTTAATCGAAACATAATTATATCTTTTTGTGTATTTTTCATTTTAAATCATTCATTGATACGGTGATGATATTTGATTATGAGCTGAATACTTTTTTATCGCTACGTTCTTCTCCAGTTCTCTGTTCTATACTTACGCCTAATTAAAATAATTTTTGATTCAAAATTTTATTCAAAAATAATAAAATATTCAAATTCAAAAAATTCAAATCACGATAGAAAAAAAAATATTAAAAGTAGTGAAGGTGAACTACCTATTAGTGATTCTTGATTATGGGAAGGCATTTATTTATAACGGATGCGCAAATATGTCGTCGAACCCGCCAAAAAATCAAATCAAAACAATAATTTTCAATATTTTTTATCAAAACTTTTTGACGAGATTTTGGAAAAGTTATGAATGATCAATTCTTATAATTTGTTAAGTTTTAACGTTGAAACATTATTACGTCTACGTTGAAAGAAGACAAGAACTCAAAATGCCAATCAGTACAGACACTTCCGAAGAATGTGTCGCTTCAGATCCTCGATATCGTCTCATCAGCTTACTCCGAGAATGCCGTAAGATGAAAAAACAAATGCACAATACAAAGCTGCAGAACTTTAAAGATGAAATGGCTGAAAAACTCACTAAAGAAGAGGAATCGCTTCAAACTGGATACATCGACTTGTACACGAGAACTGTAGAAGTGGGTAGTAAAATGGATGAGGCTGTCAAAAGCCTTCAACTAATGAATACTGATAAATCAAAATCTGTTCCGAAAACTCCAATCGCAACAAACAATCTCATGAATTCAGACACTCCGAGGACGTCTCGTTTGAAAAAATCGAAAAGAGAATCGTCCTATCTTGGAGTATCTCGCCAATCTCTACAACCTTCTCTGGACTATGAACGTGTTGAAAATTTCAACGAATTAATCGAATCGATTGCGAAATTATACAAGATGCCTAGTGAAGAAGAATTCAAATCAAATTACTCTCAACTAATAGACACCTTGGACTTATTGAAAAGTTATAAAACCTCTTCCGAACCACTGAATGATATGGAACGACGGTTTAAAGAAATGGATTCAATCAAGTCACAAATGAACGAGTTGTATCAGTTAGATTCTCTAAAAACACAATTACTCGAAATAAACGAGCAAAAAAAAAGTGACGATAATTAAATGTTCATTTTGTGTACTGTATATTTTTAATTTTACTAAAATTGTAATTCTCATCATTTGTATGAACATAATAAATTTAACCGCCGCATTGTTAAAAATGTTTTGTTTATTCAGGTGATCAGGAATTGTTTCTCGAAATACCCCATTAGTGAGACATTTATTGGATTCAATGGCGGTAAAGACTGTACCGTACTTTTCAATCTGTTGTACTGTTATTGCTTACACAATGAAGTAACAAGGCCGTTAACCTTAGTCTATTTTAAAGACGAACACTCATTCCCAGAACTGGATCAATTCATCGATTTTATTAAACACAAGTAAAATCTGTTCTCTCGCTGAACTTAGTTAATTACAAACAGACACTCATTGAATTTTTTCCAGTTATAATATTGAATTACTTGTGATGCCGACACCGATGAAAGTTTCATTATCCACGTACTTATCAAATGAGCCTAGAAAAAGAGCGTGTTTTCTCGGTTTAAGAAGTATCGATCCTCGAAGTGAAAACCTACTGCCGATGCAAGAAACAGACGCAGATTGGCCTAGAGTTATGAGAGTGTTTCCAGTTTTGACTTGGAGCTACAAGGACGTGTGGGACTTCATACGATGCACCAACATACCCTACTGCACGCTGTACGATCAAGGGTAATGATCACAATTATTATCTGAACGAGTGGTAGTACTTCTTTGTTAATGTGTTGATGATTTAGGTATACTTCTTTGGGACATGTTAATGACACATCACCGAATCCCAAGTTGAAATTCGTCGACTCGAATGCTTTAGTTCATTTCAGGCCAGCATTCTTATTAGACGAAGAAAAACTGGAACGAGGAGGAAGATGACAGCCATAGCCATGGGTATGCGGAATCGTAAACATTGTACCAGTACTTAATTTTTTTACAATTGTTATAGTGTATTTGAATAAAAAAAAAAACATTGACGTACAGCAGCAAGATTTCTATCGCTTAATTGATAATTATATTTTTTAAAAAGAAAGGAAAAAATCACGTTTTCCATAATTCTCGAGGATTTTCTGTAGACGATAACTTGAAAGCTACTTAATTGTAAGTCATGTACCGAGGAGTAGCCGAGAATTTGGCGTATGACTTGATAACTTTATTTACAGCTTCTAGGAAGTCTTTTTCGGTTGCTACCTTCCTCCTGGCTCGAATAGCGAACATGCCAGCTTCTGTACATACTGACCGGATTTCAGCTCCTGCAAGAAGGGATTTATCGATAATATATGGCTACAATGTTGAGTTGGAATAAGTAACGAGAATTACCTGTGCTATTAGGGCATAATCTAGCCAATAATTCAAATCTGATGTCTCTCTCTACACTCATAGCTCTAGCATGAATCTTAAATATGTGCGTTCTTCCCTCTAAATCAGGTAAGCCGAATTCTACTTTACGATCCAAGCGACCAGGACGCATTAAAGCAGGGTCTAACGTATCAGGCCTATTTGTAGCCATTAAAACCTAAACCAAACGCGTCATTAGTCAAGAAATGAAGTGCATTGAATGAGAGGAAGTGAATACGTACTTTAATATTTCCACGAGGATCAAAACCGTCTAACTGGTTGATCAACTCTAACATAGTTCTTTGCACTTCATTATCGCCTCCGGCACCATCGTCGAACCTGGCACCACCAATAGCGTCGATTTCATCGAAGAATATTAAACACGCTTTTTTACTACGAGCCATTTCGAATAATTCTCGAACCATACGTGCACCCTGAAAATTTCAAATATCTCAATAGGTACAAAAATATCGTTTCAAAGTAGGAATACTGCATTATCTAAAGGGTGATATCGTTACGTACTTCACCGACGTATTTCTGCACAAGTTCTGATCCGATAACACGAATAAAGCAAGCGTCAGTTCTATTGGCAACAGCCCTCGCGCAGAGTGTTTTACCGGTACCAGGGGGTCCAAATAGTAAAACTCCTTTGGGCGGTTCAATACCCAAGTTGACGAATTTTTCAGGCTGAAATCAATTACCAATTAGGACCGAGGCAACGTGAAAATTTATTTTAGAAAACAGGGATTTAGCAACGATTCTTACGTGTAACAAAGGTGTTTCGACTACTTCTCGTAATTTTTCAATCTGTTCTTTGCATCCACCCACATCCGAATAGGTAACATCTGGTTTCTCTTCAACTTGCATCATTGTTACAGTCGGATCGATTTTTGGCGGAAGCGGTATATGAATTTGATATTTATTACGATCGACGCTGTAAAAGAATATTACTTGAAAAAACCAGAGATTAGAATTAAAATATAAAAAATGTAACACCAACCCGACTCGCATGCCTTCTTCAATATCAGTAGGTGCGACTGAATCAGCCAAATCGACCACAAATTTGGCGAATTGTTTCACATTAATTATATACTTTGGATCATCAGAATCGGCGTTTATGATTTTAGTACAACGAGCAACCTACAAAAATTGAAATCAATGAGTGTACAATTCGGCACGAAGTTTAATGGAAAATGAAATTCACCTACTTGTAGCGGCTGCTCATTCTGAAGCGTTTGTTTATCGGCTGTCAAGTCCCATAACGCCGGAGGAGCTAATCCAGTGTCGGACTCTTTGATGCCGGTTAATTCATTCACCCGTTTAATAACCGATTGTATGTCATCTTCTACTACTTTGATGATTTTAGTATATTGGCCTTGTCCCTGTAAAAATATTGAAATGTATCATCTCCAGTGAACAAGAACATCGACGCTGGAGGTAAGTTTCAAGTTTGAGTATTTGTTGGATACTTACGTAAGTTTTCAGTAAAGCAATATCCGCTTCATCGAGTGCTGAATTCAACGAAACGAAAAAAGGATAAGTCAAGTTTCTACCACAAAAAGTGTTTCATTTTCTTATCGAGTTGAAACGAAAACAATGGACTTACTTTTTATCTCCTTTTCTTCTTTTTCCGGATCTTCGGCTCCTTTCTTCGTCTTCCTCATATCATCCCCAAGGTAATCAGGCATTTTGGAGATGAGTTAATTATTATAAATGATCCAAATTTCTTTAAATTAGGAATAAAAGATGAATGAATTTGTAGAAAAAATATTGAAAAATTTAGCTATCTCATCTGCTCATTTATCACTGATTTTCATGTTGCCAAGTTGAAAAAAGTGTACGCGTTGCGGCGTTGCGGCGTTGTTTCAGATTTTCATTTTTTCAACGGAACAGAAACCCCAAAAAAGTTTATCATTGTTACCAATGTTACCAATATTGAAATCAAAAATGTAATGCTTTTTTGTTTACCAAATTTGGGAAATTTAAAATATTCTTCCCACTTCCTTCCCACGCTCCCAGGCTCCCACCCACACGTTTGCTTTTCGTTTTCCCACGCTTCGTAACGAAATCCAAAATATCCAAAGTAAATGAATTATTTTTAAACTGCATGTTCTTCGAAATTAAGAAAATGATGGTGTAAATTATTTAATTTTAAATTAAATTTTCTCTGTAAATAAGTAAATACTCAATGTAGTAAAATTAGTCCTCAAATTATACGTTTGTGATAAATATTTGCGTACTTGCGGTTGTGTTTTCTTGAATTAAAAAGTTTGTACAGTGTATAAAAATATGAGGAATTATTTTTGTAAAACTGTAATTTTTGTATATTTCATAACTTCTACTCGCTGTGATAAAGTGGATGATTTGAACATACCCTCAGAGCATCTAGAGTATTACTTCAATACGTATAGAAATGTCCTACAAGAGTTCTGCAAGGAGACTCATAACCACGACTTATGCGTAAGTGTTTCATTTTTTGAATTTCTTTGGTCGCAAAATTTACTTTTCTTTCTCCTTAGCGTAATAAAAAGACGAAATCGTGTTGGGGATATGAACTAGATTGCGACCCATCAAATTCGTATCATCGACCGGTGTGTCCTGGTTCTTATAACGGATGGGTAAAATCGAAAAAGGAGCAAATAAGTACGTTTTATAACCAAGCTGATTTTGGATTTGTACGAGAACAACGCAATGAGATGATGTTGATGTGTGAACCATCATTCAGGGTAATTTTCATTTCTACCAATTAATTCGTTTAGCTTCGATACTGATTTTTCCACTATAGCACGACGTTTTTTTCGTATAGGAAGATTCATCGCTGGAATGCTCAAATCATTTACGTTTTTGTCGAGGTCGCAATATATTTATGAATTTTACAAATTTAGCCCTTCGTAAAGAACCGATACGGTATAAAATGGATGTACTCAAAGATGGAGAAATAGGAGGATTTTGCAAGTACGTTATTACTCGTTCGGATTTCAGCTCGTTGTACTGATCGAGCTTGCTTTTTGTTGGTAGTTTTAAAAAACCCAGATTATTAGAAGAATGCGATCACTTAAGCCCTTTACAGTCGTGGGGACCCGAACTGCAACATTTTACTACATTACGTAAACGTCCGATACCACAAAGCTGCGACGTTGTCGTAAACGAGCCAACTTTCATTATGAAAATTGACGCTAGTTGGTGTTTTATTGTTTTCATGTAGTCGTAGTCCACGCTTATTATTTTGTTTTCTAATCGTTAGTGTGGTATTCCAGCTGTGAACATGTACCATCATTTTTGTGATTTTTTCAATTTGTACGCTTCCTTGCACGTAAATTCGTCGAACGAAGATACGTTTTCGAGAAATGTACGTATTCTGATTTGGGAATCGTATACGTATCAGTCTGCGTTCAGCGTCACCTTTGATGCTTTTACTAAATATCCTATTTGGGACTTGAAAACGTTTGCTGGACAAACCGTTTGCTTCAAAAATGTTGTATTTCCATTACTGCCTAGGATGATTTTCGGGTTATATTATAATACTCCTTTGGTACGTTTTATGAGACGAAAAACACCGTGTTCGATATGTGTTTGGCGACAAAATTACACAATTTTGAATTCTTTCAGATCGGCGGTTGCGAACGAAGCGGTCTATTTCACGCGTTTTCCAAGTTTATTCTACACAGATTGGACATTCCTACTTTCAAGAGGCACAATAGACGATATAAAGTTACGTTTTTATCTCGTGATACGATGTACCGAAAGGTACTAAATGAGAGACAACTTTTACACGCGTTGAGTGCCAATACGAGCTATGACGTTAATAGAGTATGTATCATTTTCTTTCTATGAGAGACTAGACTACAAGTAGAACATTAATACTTCGATCTATGCTAGGTTGTATTTGATCGTAATTATCCGTTCAAAGATCAGCTCAAAATAATTCATAACACCGATATATTCATCAGTATTCACGGAGCCGGACTTACGCATATGTTATTCTTACCCGATTGGGCAGCTGTGTTTGAATTGTGAGTTTTATAAAAAATTATTATTCTCCAATTGTTCATAATTTTCAACTTTCATTAATTTTGTAGATACAACTGCGAAGATCCAAGCTGTTACTACGATTTAGCAAGATTACGAGGTGTAAAATATGTAACCTGGCAAGATCAACTGAAGTTGTATCAACAAGACCAAGTGAGTTGACACTATTGAAGAAATGAAATATAAAATTTTCTAATAATTAAAAAATTTTCCAGAACCATCCGGAAAAAGGAGCCCACGCCAAGTTCACGAATTATAAATTCGACGTGGACGAATTTCTTAAATTAGTCGAGGTAGCTGCGAAGCATGTCTCAGAGCAAGAGTCTTTCCCAGGACATCACCTTAACGACAGGGACGAATTGTAATTTCGATAATTATTATTTCGCTTATGAACGAAAAAATTCTGTGATTTTAACCCAAATTGTTGTGTATTCTAATTTATAACTTGTGTTCATTGTACATACATATCGATTAAAACGGCCTAAACGTTAGATTTAAGATTGTTTTTTCAAATGTGATCTGTGATGTTGATTTTATGTTCAAATTGTAAACAGTATTAAATTAATCACTGTGCCATGACGAAACACATTTATTAAAAATTATAACGAGAACAACGATTTTATTTACTTAGATTTTGTTTTCGACGATTCCAGGTGTAAATGTACGAACATTATTGCAGCAGCTACTCTGGATTGTAAATCAACCATATTCAAGTCGTGACTCCACTCCACTCTACCCCATCTTTCAGTCTATAAAATGATCATTTTTTTTTTGAATCAGTTCATGGTTACATGATCAATCGAAATCACTCGTAGAAATATTTAAAATCCTTACTTGAAACTCTTCCTCTAATCTAGACAGCTGAACTGCCATTTCTACGCTGATTTTACGATCAATACAACATAAAGTTAAGATTAAAGACTTCAGACTTTCCACAGCAAATAAAATTCCTAAAAGAATACAATTAGATCAAAACTAAATCAGAATATGCATGAGATGAGCAAAAAAAATAAAATAATAACGGTACCTTGCAAACATGGAAAGCTATAGGAAGCTAAATGTCGATTTAACGCCTCTTTAACTTGATCATCTACAGAAGTACTAGAAATATCTCTAATTGGTTGAATATTAACATTATGTCTCTGATTGAACCATTCAATAACAGGTTCCCACTGGATTACTTGACGTTTGTACAACTCGTTTTCCTCCTTGAAAAATACCACAAACATTGAAAGCATTCAAGAGGTCGGAAGGCAATACATACCATAGCCGAAAGAAAACCTACTTCTGAATGATATAAAATGGCATCAGTATCTAGGAAACTCAATAATTTAGACACCAGTTCTTCTTTGGTCAAGTGGCATGGATTATCGATGACTGTATTGCACAAAGCTGTCTGTAAAATACGAAGAAATAGATATGGAATCATGTAATCCAATTTCAACGAAAAATTTCCTTGTGAACTGTGAAACACTTACTAAATGCATGCCACTTCTGTTGATGACATCTTTTTGAGAATCCCACTCCGCTGCTACTGCCAGAGCTAAAGGTTCGTTATTTATTTTGAATACGCTGCCCGATGGTGTTTTTAGTTTTCTCTGATCCAGAGTAATCTCGAATAGATTGTCTTCAGTGCATAAGACATTCGCTTTTTGATAAAATCTTTTTGGAGGAGCTACGTAATAAAAATGTAATTTAATTAGCGGTCGTAAATCAAGTCAAATAGAACAAAATACCTGGGTAGAAACGACGACTTATAACATTAGGTGGCCGGTTTTGTCCTTTAAAAAGTGAAGCTACGGTTTTACAATAATGTAGACAGTGGGTTCTCATTATTGGTTGTGATTTGCTCGCTGAGAAAAGTTTTGGCTTTTTGGGAACACAGTAGGAGATTTGCGAACAGTTTATGATATAACGGACATGACTTAAATCAATGGAATAATTTAATTGATCAACTTCAAAAGTTCTGAATTCGTAGATGAAAATTTTTCATCACTCTTCTCTTATCTTCTTATCAATCAGACGAAAGTCTTCGACCAGGGTTGTCGTTCAGTTCTATTCTATTTTACTTTCTCGAAATGAAACCAAAGGTCGATCAATTCTCAAAAAAAAGTTTGCGTACTTAGTGTCATATTTTTTTAAAAATGAAATTAATAATTAAAATCTTCTACACAGAATACATAAAAGTTATAAAATTTAAAATTAAGAATCAGAATTATTCTATTTTTAGAAATTTTTTTAAAAAGATTTTCAAAATTCTGTTTAGTGGTAACATTGTTGTTTTCACTTTCATCCAATACACCAATACGATACGCATGTCATTTTGCGTCGTTTATTGGTGGAATATCTGCAGAAATTCGTCCACGAACGAATCAAAATCACGAATTGTAAAGTTTTGAAGTTTCTATTATGCGACGTAGAATTTCATACTTACGTAATTTTTTGTAGTTTTTGTTGATAGTGAAAGTAATGAAGTGATGTACAAATATTCGCGATTCCTAATTCAATGCAATAATTCTTCGATAGTGTAAACTTTCGGGGGTGTTTTTCGCCATTTGTTCGATTGTGAGGTTCGAATCGTTATGTGAAAGTTAACGTTTTAATGGAGGTTAACCTCCGAAAATATGGAAAGCAGTTCGAGCAATGTTATTCGTATCCGAAGTAAATATGCTAACCAGTTCACGTCGCTGGTCACTGTGGATAAACTTCTGTCTACAGTCAGATTCCATAAGGTAGATGATCTCCACGATGACAACGTGTGCTTTTGGGTTAAGTTCAATGATGAAAAGCCCATCTGCAGCGTTTCAGAGTTACAAGTGAGATAATTTGTCAGAGTTGATAGTCTATTCTTTTCTTTACACTGTTACCTTGGTTCGCAGCTGTTTCAAGATTTTGGTAATAATCTATAGTTGATGAATTCAGTGGCGAGCTGCTCGTGGCTGAACTTTTATTCTCTTCTCGACCATTATCGCTATTGCAAGTAGGATCATAGACAGTGGCTTTGTTTATGGCCATGTCTCCGCTATAAATTCAGACAATAGTTTCTTCCTTTTTGATGAATAATGGAAAATTGATACGAATCTTTCGAGATGAATAATATTTTATTCGCATTTTTAGCCGATTTTTTTCCCATCTGTCTAACTTTAGTCTATCCTCGGGGAAATGGCTGATAGAAAAAAAGTTAATTTACTTGCCTCATTTTCCTCCTATATAAATTCTAGATTGACTTGACCTTAAATATTTTCGCCATTGTTACGATTGTATAAGCTCAGACGAACCCTGCAGACATTGTAAAGCTACGATATTAGTGCGGTTGGCTTACTCACAGTACACGTAGCCAATTACGTAGACGAAGACTGATACAGAAACCTGGTGGAATCACGTCTGCGTGTGTCAGAATTAATCAATCGTGCGCTGGTCATTTACCTCGGGCGATGTTTATACATACATACAATGTATATTCCAGGGAGATAAATATTGACCAGGGTATTGTGCACGAGACGCAGACAGCTTCCGTGGCGAATCGCGTCAACGGCCCTGATATCGAGAGAACTGCAAAACGCCACCGAGGTCACCAAATCTGCTACACAACTGCATCGACTGGATCCGGGTAGGCCAATAAACTTGTGCAAATTTCGCCCCACACATATAAATCTTGAGATCACGACCGACCGGATGTCGTTAAATCGAAGTTTGGCCGTTGAGAAAAAATCGTGCACCGGTACCGAAGCGTCGTCCAAATAACGTGCCAGTGCCAATTACACGTTATGTAACGTCAGCAGCTACAATATAGGTTCTTTAGGGTATATCTGTCTATTGACAGAGAGTTTGACTCCTTGACCTCGACGATAGGTATTGATAAAAAAAACATTGCGGGCGGGTATTAGCTTGACCGAAAAGTACCTACACGAAGCAGAAGAGAAAAAACTGTTATATAATGGTACCTTGGTGTACCGGATTAATGAATCGAAAATTTCTACGATGAGTATCGCGAATATTCTCGCATCTGGTCTAGTACGAAATACCATAATTTTGTCAACAATAGAATGACTTTTTTTCACGACCAAAGTGCCGTTTATTGGGCCATCTCCGGTTCATAGGAACGAGGTCGTGGTCGCGGTAACAGTGCATTTTATCTTACGGATGCGAATATATAGGTTTATGTGCACCGGTATTTGTTTTTTTTCGAACTGGACGCCGACGCCACTGCGACACGAATCGTCAAACTAATACTCGAGCTCATCGATCGATTTTCCATAATTTTTTATTCGATTTATTCGGTCCTGGTTTCTGTTTTCTTTACATTTGCTGAGTTCGTCGTGTTGTGACGTCAAAGCGATGTGTTTTTTCCCAACTTGGTTTCAGTTTTTTTTTCATTTGCATATTTTTACTCTAATTAGGCAGGAGCGTGAAACATTGATTCGTATGTGCCGACTGTCTGATGGAAAACTTGAAGATTTAATCCACTTATAATTAGCAGCTTGAATATTGGACGATTTTGAATGGACGAAAAAACCGTTGGCAGGAGGCCATAATGATCGAATGTGCGTCGTGATTCATAGATTTGCCCTCAAGGTGGTCCGAAAAATTGGTGCGAGGTGTGGAAAAACGGAAAGTAATTGGGGCGGCGTTTTAAAAAACAACCATAGTCCAAGTGACATGATTGGCAAATGGAAATAAAGAAGCATTAGATAACATTAATCTAAGTATCTTTATAACGAATCATGTCACATGTACTATGGTTGTTTTTCGAAAAGGTGCCTCAATTTTTCCAGCTGTGCTGGCCTCACTTTGATGACTTTCAATGTAATTTTCTTGGGTCGCAGATACCTTCAGAGTACACAACCGACGTTATCACTACCCTCAGGCAATAATTCATTCATTAAAGTTCGCACCTTTGATTTGATTTTTTTCAGCCATATTTCAATCACATATTGTTCTTGGTACATCTGAAGCCTCGTAATGATCTCTTCGAAACTTCACCCGACCAAATTGACATTTTTTATTCCACGATTCCATCACTGATCCGCGATCGTCGACCTAAATCACGAGTTCTAGTTCGCTATACTCGACCAGGCGTACTTGACGCAACGCTGCGACTCCTCATCCGCATCGAGCTCGACTCACAGCCCAGCTTGGCACACCTGGAGGTGTACGACGAACGGTAAATGAGCTCTGGGTGAGCTAAATTATGCGCAACCCGATCCATGGAGGTTTTTCCGCGAACGAGGTGCGAATCCGGAGAAGTGGCGTATGTAATTCACTCGCCAACGTAGGAATGCCAACGAACGGGCTGCGCGGATTCTTGTATATGAATGGAGCGAAGAATACAAGCGCACGAAACGACAATATCGTACGAGATGCGTATACCTATACGTAGTCGAGAATGTAATCAATATAACTCGGCACTCGCCGCGCCGTCTCACGCTCATTGCGGGCTGGCGAATTTCTATAAGTGACGTTGCGCGTGTATGCATTGTCAAGGGCGATCCCCGTGACGTCTGGAAACCCGTTATGTGTTCGGTAAGATGATTGCGACGCGACTAGACGCGCAGTTTACGCGGTTTCTCGATTCATCAGAGTGATGGGATCGCTCGTCAATCGGTGACGAGTCGTGTTTACGACGGAAATGTGGACTCAAATGCGGAAATGTTCAAGGTACGAATTTCACGCCGAAGTGAGAGTACCTTGGCATTGTTATCGCGTAAAAGGATGCCAGCATTTGGACCGAGGGTCGAGGTAAATCCTATTCGTATGAGCTGAAACTGCTGAAAGAGATTCTCGTGGGGTTGAGTCAGAAAAAACACTCTTCAAATCCGAAGTAAACACCGGGGAGCTACGAATGAAGCTAGAGCTAGACCCTACTGAGGAAATATAATACATATATTTGATGGACGTTGGAATATCCGAAAAGCATTCGACTGAAGAGAAAAACACTATAGCAGTTCAAGTCCACGAATTGTATGTAGAAGTATAGCTGACACAACAGTACGTACCATACGTACTGCGTGCGTAAACCGGAGCTGTGTTCTGATTTTCACGATTTAAAAAAAAAGAGCCGTTAGCTCGACCTTTGTTGCTCGGACGCATAGACACGACGTCCGCGACTATGTAGCCGCCTGCGCCGCCACAAATGGCGAACGTCGCGTCGCCGATCTCTCGTTCGATATAGCAACAGCAGAGGAGCGAAAGAGAAATCCGAAACGGTTTCCCATTTTTAATATGACATATTATCGAGGTAACTGACTGGAACCCGGAGCCGGATACAGTGCGCGCGCACATCGCCCTGTACCGATGGTCAACAAACCTGTTGTACACATTTACGTAGCGTAGACGTAGACCGAGACCGCTTCAGCGTCGTAGCGCCGTTTCGTTTCAGCCCGCATCGCCCACCAACTCTTGGCTGGTCTCGCCTGTACACGGCGTATGTATTGAAGACGAACACTCGAGCTTACTTCGTTAGCTGATCTTGCATCTTGTAGTCGCGTTCGCATCGTCGGACCAGAAGCCTCGTCTCGACGTGTTCCCGATAGCATGTGACTCGCGCTCTGCGTGTGTGTGTGGAAACGCTACTCGTACACTTCGGGACCCGGATGTTACTCGTCATAGTTCCGCGTATATACGCCGATTTACTCGTATTTGCGCGTGTGACTGTTTGTTGTGTGAGATTCGCTCGGCCAAGGTGAATTTTCAACCTGCTGCGATATGACCAGATGCATGAAATTGGTAAGTTTCGTTGTTATCGTTTTTGCACTCGTCTGACGCGGTGCAATGATGGTTGGAATTCGGGTGCGAAGGAGTTGCCAATTTTGGATGGCACGTTGTCGAGCCCAGCGAGTGATTGACCTTTGGTATGGTCGCAATGCAGAGCCAGAGTTGCGACTGAGGATTCTAAAAGCACTCGAAAATTGATCGGATTTCAGTCCGTGTGTGCTTTTATCTGAGTTGTTTTGTCGTATGTACGAAGTTATAGCGATTTAGAGAACGATGGTTGGAAAATAGTGGACCTAGTGATTCTTCAGAATGAACTACCATCATGGCAAAGAGTTCAGGAACATTTTTTGTCCTCTATCCTGGAAATGCAACAGAAAATGATGAAGAAACTTCTATTCTTCGATATATATATATCAATCGACCTTCATATATTAAAATGAAGTCTGATATGAGGGCTTAGAGATCTCCAATTTGATTAAACTCATGTTCAACGATCGTTCTACTCCCGATTTTGAGTTGTGTAAAATTTTGAAATCTTTTTTAGAATACCTAATTTCATCAAAATAGAAAAAAAAAATGAAAGAAAGTCCAAAATATTTTGAAAGAAATTGCTTTCAACTTATGTGATGACGATGACTGATGAGTCGGTCCTCGCTTGAGACTTTGAACTTTTTTATTGGAAGCTGATCCATAATGGTCTAAAACTATCGTGATTTTTGGCTCTCTACGTACTTATCTCCTACCCGTCAAACATTTTTTAGTAGCAGCTACCGTTGCTGAGCTACCATTACTTCTCGTACTATCGTAGTGAAAATTTTTGGTAGGAAACTAGGAGCTTAGCTACTATTTTTTAAAGTTGATAATTTTTCATGGTAGTAGATTAGTAGCAACGCTACCATACCAACACATTACTATAGAATTACAGTGAGCAGGTTCAATAAGCTATCCCATGGCGTAGTTGGTTGAGACATGAGGAGAATAGAAATGGAGATGTCTGACGAAGGTCCTAGGTTCGATCCCTACCGCGGGTGGACGGTGAAAATTTTTTTTTTCGTGGTTTTAAAAACTACAGGTAGTTTATTAGTAGCGTGGCTACCACAGTGTGGCAGTATTTTAGAGGCATAGCTACCTTTGCATTATTTTGCGTTGGCGGCAAATTTTGGCGGTTTTCCTTGTCTCATTTTGGTAGTTGCCTCCAATTTTTACATAGGAATTGGCGACTAATCCGCTATTTTGCTACCATCGCAGATT